>JAODVM010466264.1:0-21338 GCA_025400095.1 Phenganax marumi | reverse complement strand
ATATGAAATCTATGTTTTCTCTATGAAATCTATGTGATTTTTTGGGATTTTTGTAGATTTTTTGGAATTTTTAGAGAACTTTTGGGATTTTCACAGAGTTTTTGAAATTCTTTAAGGTTTCTTGGACTTTTGGGAGACTTTAATCTTGAAAGATGTTTTAGGATTTTCAGCAAAGTGTACGAAGATTTTCAGAGTAATTTATCAATTTACCCGTCGCATAAAACTAGGCTCTCTGTGATATTGTTTTTTTGAATGTACTTATCCTGACTTTACCATTCGACATCGGCAAAAGTAAACTCTAGTCGATAAATAGAAAATATTCGAAAAAAACGCGAAAAAAATAAGAAAATTTATCCAGTTCACCATTTGCGCTCACAGCGAATGTGTTTTTGGCGCCTGTATATTGCTCAGTATTGCTGGAATTTTTATCAAACCACGTGAGTGGGAGGGGTTTAGAAAATTGCCAGTCATGTGATGTTTTTTTATATCTTCAAAGATGCCGACTTCAACTCTCTAAGTAAAAGTAACCGGTTAACTCGCACGTGAAAACAAGTTTTAAACGTCGAATTTACGCAGAAAATATGCGCTAAGTTCCGCTTAATCGAGTGAACTATTTTAGGTTAAGGTTCGTGCACAAATTACGAAGTTAACGGCGATTTTCTATGTTGAAGGTAAATGGAATTTTTGTAATTACTTACCGCATAGATACGCACTTGTCAATCAAACCCACGTGGGTTCGCATTTCCGTCTGACTATCATAATAGGGTCTCGTATAACAAATTGTAAATTGTCGTATAGTCTTTTGCAGTATTTGAAATATCATTGTGAAATATAGACTTATTCGTTAAAAATTTATGCTGGTGAATCAGCTAGAGTTTATTCGAAGAAAACACTTTTTCGAGCTAGTTTTTGCGGCTGAATTTCCGATTTGCGAACTCTATATTTGGTGAGTATTATGAGACACCTCGTGCTGTATTGTATTTGTTGGTATGACCAGTTCGATTACGCCTCATAAATATGGTTAATATTGATTTTCCATTTTGCCGCTGTGAAATGTTTGGGATTGATAAATATATTCCGTTAAAATGTAGACATAAAGAGTAGATACATATATGTAAACGAAGAAATTTAAAAAAAGAGACGGTGTCCAAAAATTAAGAAATTCGGGCGACCGGGTAGTCGCCCGGGAACGTTAATGGAGCCAGTAATGTTTGTTAAACTACAAAAAGCTGTTAATTTTGCGATATTTATCCATGATCTACCACAACAACTTCTTTATTACTTGTGCGCATGCGCAGTAATAGTTGCTTTCCGCCATTTTGAGATTTTAAACACGAGGCTGAGACACGGTCAAGTACATTTGTCGCTTTTTTTCGTGAATTGCTGCTTTATTGTAGTCAGAAACATTGTTTGTCGTTACTCGTTCGTTTTAACCCGTCTATCAGCAATTTTGGAAAAACATAAGGTACATTTTCGCGGAGAAAAAGTGTAATTAGCCGTAGACTCGCGCGTAAACGTAGAAATTTAATTTCAAATAGATAAACGTCTAGACGTGATTATGTTTTACTTAGAGTAGTTTGTTCATTTTAGTTAGTGTAATCCGGCAGTACGCTGACGAATTTATGCACTTCATGAAGAAAGTACCGGCCGTCGTTGCATGCAGTAGATGTAATTAAAAATAAGCTTCAACGAGTGAATACTACAAGCTACAAGATTATTTCATATGCAATTTTTTTTAGAAAACTTACGTGATGTTTAGTATTTAATGCTACATAAAAATGGAGGAAGAGACGCCCGCTAAAAGGAGGTAGAGCAAATGAACACGATTAAAAGTATTTCACAGCATTTTTTCCATTTCCTCGACGAGTAATCCCGCAACCTTCTTTTCAAGTAATTATTTTTACTTCATTTCTTTCGCAGGAGAACTGAGAACTCCGAAGGTCAGTTAGACAAGGCTTTTTTTCGCATAGACATGTGCAGTTCGTTGGTAAAACTATTTTTTGAGCAAGTCATTGAAAGAAATGTTTTTTGATCCAGGCGTCTCAACAGAATGTAGAATCACAAAGCAGTGGTCAGGAAATGTTGCGATTAGCACTCTCTCAGTTAAACCGGACAAAATTCAAAAACTCCGACGGATCGCCGCGAGTTGCACGGAAAAGATACAACAACCGAAAACTGATGACGTCATTATATCATCCGCTGGCTCGTCGCCCTCGTCGTCACCACGCCCCGATAATCTAACCGCGATCTCTAGTCCCATTGACCCTGCTGAGCTTCACGCCCGACTCACAGTGTTAGCGCAAGAAGAAGGTAAGGAAAACAAGGCAAAAAAGTCGGGCGTTAAGAATGTGCGGGTTGAAAACGTAGCAGTTGGTCAGGGAGGAGACGCGTCTTTTAGTAATCGGGAAAACTTCTCCGTGGGTGCAAACTCCGAGAACGATGCGGGAAAAAAGTCGAGTTATGAGAAGAATGTACCTATAAATACCGAGCAATGCTATGCAGTAAGTATTGCAGTCGTTTAGTTTATCCTACAGTATTATCTGATGGATTTTTACCCGACTGATAATTCTGTTTTCTTTTCATTAGTTGTTAAATAAATTGCTAAACGAGAAGATGAAACAGTTAGAAGATACTTACACCTCGACGATTATTCCAAGTCTGGAGAAAAAAATTGCGGATTTAGAAGATGAAAATAAATGTCTACAAGATCATGCCAAGAAGTTGGAAGCTCTTGTGAAAGAGGGGATGACCGAAGACCTGAAACAAGTTGAGAAATCGGTTCAGTGTCACGTGGGAGTGCAAACAAGTTTCATTGAACCACCGGTACGTGAGAAGAAACGTTTTTGATTTGCGGCAATTTTATATTGTTCAAGATATGGTTCTTCATATTTCATTAAGAGTTAAAAAGGAAGTCTTACTAAAACTCACTATCTTGCAGCCGCTGACACCTGCAGTTAGCCTGACGAGCACCTCGAAACCTGCACCAGTGGTAAACTTAGTAGAGTCAGTTCCAGGCCTTTACAAGCCACCGTCAATCACGCCTCCACAGGCCGCCCAAGTAACCATGGCAGCAATGAATGGGCAACATGTGACAAGGGCAGTAGCCAGTGCAGACAGTATTAGACATACGGCAACTTTGACCGGACAAATCGTAACTACTTCTGCGGCACAACCTCGACTATTTAGTGACGGTAAGTTTCTGGTGAGCTTACGTGAGCAATGTTATTGTTATGACGAACGTCCCGGTGGCCAAATTCTGATGTTATTTTCGTGACGTAGTTTGACATCCGCGTGGCGTCTATGATAGCGAAACGTCGCATGTTTCTGCGTATTCACTGACATCCTATCTTGTACCGTGGCATCCTATTTTATCCATAGAAACATTTTGTTCATTGAAATCCTTTCTTCATTTTAGCTCCATTTAAGCCTGGTAGTCATCAAAATCCAGTTCCACGTTCACACTCATTTGCGAGACCAAACGCACCCATTACTGCCACTGTCTATCCGCAACCGCAGAACCGTCAAACGTCTCCTAGTACCCTGAGCGCGCATCAAAGTTCTCCTCGTAATCAATCACCACCCTCAAGGTTCCCTTATAATCCCCCGGTAGCCAGTGCAGTAATGGTGCGAGCTCAGCCTGGGACTCGCCCTGTTCCTCAATTTGTTGCCACCGTTCCACAAAGGCAGGAAAACTCGACGGTAGTAAATTTATTTCGGCCAAAAACTGGGCCACCTCCGAGCTACTCTGTTGCAACGGCCAGACATCAGGTAAGTGTGTATTGTAAAAGGAATTTGAATGCTGTACGGTTTCTGTTGTTGAGTCGAACATTTCTGATCTTTGCGAGTCGGTTTTGATAGGTTTCCTACCACCCAGGCTCAGCTACCAATCTAGGACAAACGTCGGTACGACAATATAATATAAGGCAAACTGCACCCCCTGGTATTCCCCCACCTACAGTTGGAGTGACACAAGTTCTTCGTCCTGCTGGCCCACCTCCCTTAGTCCGTGCTCAACCTAACATTCATCAACAGCCACAAGTGAACGCGCCCCCACGCTACCAGAATTCTGTACAATCCGGCATAGTACACCAGCGTCCTCAGTACTCACAAGCAACCCCCACGTACCCTGATTCAAACCGCACCCAACCAGTGGCTGTACAACCACGCCATCACGTCCCAGTTACAGCTACGCCCGTTCAAAATGGGGCCACAATTCAAAGAGACTTGCCCCCTCCAACTCCTACCGTCTCTATATCAGGGACTCCAAATGGAATCGTTTTATCTTGGACTATGACGATCCCTGAAGGGTGTGCTCCCATAGACTCGTACCAACTTTTCGCGTACCAAAACAGCCCTAATATGGCAAACACTCCGTCACTGTGGAAAAAACTTGGGATAGTCAAAGCTTTGCCGCTGCCAATGGCTTGCACACTTACACAATTTGTATCTGGTAGTATGTACTATTTTGCGGTTCGAGCTATTGATATCCACGGTAGAGCAGGCACTTACAGCTCACCTTGTGCTATTTCGTTACCGAACGAAAACGACCAAGGACGCGCGTAAAGTATTCTTCGAAGATGTAATTGATTTTTGTTGGAAAAAAAATGGAAAACAACCTAGACAAAATGGCACAAAAGCAAGTCGACAAATTTCCGTCGACAAGATATCCAGAAAAAGAAATGATTGGAAAAAATAAGTCGAGAAAAGTATGGCTGGCAAGTTTGGAAATTTTTTTACTCGAACACAAATATTCTATTTTTGGTCGTTTGATGGACGAATGGAATTAGGCATCTACAATACATATTGAGAACTAAATATATAGTATGTTTTAGATAATATTTACAAGAATGGCCCAAATTATGTAAATAGGATAATTGTACAGTTATTTATTTCAGAGCAAGTCAGTAGATTTGGTACATATATGTTCAATGTTAAAAATTAAAAAATTTTTTATCGGCGCTTCACAAGACAGATTTTATTTGAATTGATGATAATTAGAGACAGGATATTGCATAAGATATCTGATATTCATTGTAAGCCTCCAAAAATACATCTTACAGCGGTAACAAGGGAAGAAACGAAGGGGTCCTATTGGAAACAGATATGTGCAACATTTGCTGTGCGATGCGGAAAAAGGTAGTCTGTGGCCTAATCGATGAGGTTGACTACTTTTGAAAATATTTGGGTATTTAAGTTTCCAGTTAATTGTTTTCTGTAATTCTCACGATGGTTCACGATATTTCTCGCATAAAATCTATGGGAATTCGGTTTTTAAACGTTTTCCTTACAGCTTTTTTTATCGAATATTAAATTTTTCTTTGAATGTTTCCAAGAAACAGAGTTTCCTAGATTTGTACATCTTTGAATGCAAGAGAGACAAGAGCTTTCTGATGTCCTTGGTATTGACGGACAATCTCCTCTTGTTCCAAACTCCAGAGTCGTGCCATACCCTCCGATGAAACTGCAAGCGAAGTGGGAAAAGTTTAAGTCCGGCGACTACAAATCGGACGTCACGGCTTTTCGTCCAAGTGTTGCAAATATCAATTCCTACCTGCGACAAGATATTGGGAATCTTCCGAAAAAGCGCAATCCCAAACCCATCGTTGCTGATGATGTTTCAGCGTGGACTTCAAAGTGAAGTCACTGGTCTGCCAGATCTTTATGCTTTGATCCGCTGATGTTGTCGCTAGTAAACTAAGATTGGCGAGAGAAAAGGATCTCAGGAAAACGCGTTGGAATTCAGGAAGACATTGTGGATAGAATCTCAATGTTTCAGTTGTTTTTTTGGAAAAGAAACGGCGCTAACATGCAGTGTTACCATGAATCAGGACTGAAAAGGCATTTCAGTCCAGCTTTTTCGTGAGCTTTCATCAGTTTCGTTCGGGGTCGTAGTACTGTTGGGTCGCTACTAATTCCTGATGAAAGACTCCAGATGTAGCAATTACCCTGTATTTGAGATAAGACCAGATTTTAATTGAAGAACAGTGGCTTCACATTGTTGATGGCCAGGAGGCAATGAAGTCAGATTATGACCAACTAGACTCATGTGGCCAGAAGTCTTGTGGTTTTGGTTACCTGGTTGTTAATAGCTGCCATGTAGGTAGCATCTTCGTTGATACTTAAAGACAAAACAGCAGCATCGGCTTCAGGAATCTGAGGATCATAGATTGTAAAATTATGCACAAGTTATATCAGATTGGAGAAAAGGTGGAGGAAAACGCACTAGTTGTTCACTACGATCTGTTCTTAAATCCCAGACATGTATTGCACCACTGTGATCTCCAACTATAAGTTCACTCTGGAATACGAAAATATATTCAGGTTAGCAAGGCTTCTAAGTGGTTCTAACTAGATCTCCAGTGATCATACTTGATTTGGGTGGAGGATTACACAATTGACAGCAGCTTTGACTTGGTAAACACGCTGACACTGCAAATTTCTTGACCTTAGATCCCAGATTCTTGCCGAGCAATCTTCTCCTCCCGTGAACATCCACTTTCCATCTTCATGAAAACCGACTGACGTAGCATTCTTCGAAATACCATCATAGTTCACAATCTTTTAAATAAAACAATTATGTAACATTGGTCTCATATTTTCAGGGGGGTGTTAGCTTTCAGGGGGGTTCACTTATGATGGGAACCCTTTAGACAATGTAGTTTTATGTATTAGGAGAGACTCACCGGGTTGGCATTATTTGATTTTATGTCGTACATCTTAATGTGCTGATATCCTGCAAAAACCATTGTAAAATTAGTTGGTGATATTGATTGGAAGTTAGGAAAGAACATCAAATAATCAGAGTAAGTTTTTGTATACCTGCTGCAGCTAGCGTATGTCGATCTGGAGTGATAGCCATGGCGTTGACTTGGTGAGACTTTGTTAAGGTGTGTCAACCTTCAACCCAGTTTGGGAAGCAAAACAAATTGATCTTTCATTAGTAGGTACGTTTTTCCATTTTTATGATGAGAATTGACATGCACATCTTTAGAAGTATATAAGAGAACAAGTTGTACTATTGATTGCATATTTTACAGTGTAAGAATATAATGAAAGGATATAGAATCTGGATGAGGCACAGTTCTGTGGCAGACGCCATTATGAGCTTGCCAAAATCTAATGCTATGATCATATCCTGCGGTTGCCAGTATCACTTGGTCGCTAGTATCGTCTCTCGCGCTCATTTTTCAAGCGTCACTTAAATCGTAGAATCTTCAGTTTATAAAAACATTTTCTATTTAATCGCACAGTATTCTGTTGTAAATGTTTACCTCCAACTGGGCATTACTTTATATAAGCAATGTATAAAAGATCTGGGCAAGCTCTTTCATCCGAGCCCGCGACTTTCTTTGGTCAATTACCAAGTCAATGGACAACAAAGTGACGCACTATAGTGAAAAATATTGCATTTATTTTCGTCTGACTGCAAATCACTACATTAGCCCAACGCAAGCGTTCAACGCTATATTGAACATTCGGGCGAGATTATATTCAATACCAGATCAAATACTCCTTCACAATGTGAAATGCGCGTGTCGATAATAATGCGCTACAAATACATTAAAATGCGCTGCTTCACATTAATGCCGGTAGAACAGGAATATTTAAACACCGCCCACGACCAACTCACAGTAATACAGCGGTAGGAATTATTATTTCGTTCAACGAAATACGTGAATTATGGAATAGCAACAATGGAAACCAAATATTTGTACAACACAACATTTGAACTATTGTCAAGCAAGAGACTCGCCAAAGGAAGAATTTCCATCAATACTTTTTCTCCGTACTTCCAACTTTCCGAGAAATCTGTCGCACACAGAGTTTCCATTCTCATCAGAAGTTTTCGAAATCAAAGGCTGATGTTCGTAGATTTCCTCCTCATCATCCAGACTGAGACTAGAAGCCAGGGAGAGTCGTTCATTGATAGAATCGGACTCTGTAGAGATTGAACTATCTCTGTTAGTACCAATCTTTTCAGTTGTTTCTTCTTGGATTGGAATATCTTCATTCGTGAAGATCTCATCATTTCTCGAACTTTCCTGTTTTCTAGAAACTTCATGATTTCTAGAAAAATCTTGTTTCATAGAAACCTCTTCTTTCTTAGAAATGTCTCTACTCCTCATGGGTATAAAATTCTCATACGTCGGTTCGTGGTTTTCTTCGCTTATTTCTTGCTCGCCGTTAAATCTACCTTCAAGATACGCGCTGAAAGTTTCTCGTTCATGTCTCATGCAATTCTTCGCGTTATTTGCGCTGCGTTTGCGGCCGCATATCTCAAGGCTTTCGTCTTCTTTCGTTTTGTGTCTTGCGCTATCCTCGGAGGTTTTTCGTAGTAACTCGGTGAATCTTTGCAAAGGAATTGCAGGAGTTTTTGGGCTCGTGTAATGACCTGTTTCGCCATCTTTATCCTGCTCCCAAGCCGTATTACCTCTGGCACTAGTTATATTCTCATAGTAGGGCCTAAGGTTCAAGTTTTTAGGGGTTTTGTATGTTCCACTTTGGGAAGAAAGTGGTAGATTAACCTTTGATACGTTCTGGTATCCATTATTAACAACTCCGTGATGAGTTTCAGGAATGCCTAAAGACTCTCTTATGTTTTGGTATTGCGAGTCAGGAAATGAGAAAAGATCGTTGTTGATTTCTCTAGAAGCTGGACTTCTTGGGGTTCGGGATTCTATTGAATACAACCCTGAAGGATCGTTCGCCGGAGGGTAATAACTATGTGGCCGAGGGTTATATCTTTGAAATGCATCATTACCTGATTGCGATGAGTCGAGGCTGGGGCAAGACTTACTTTTAGCTCTGACTAGTTTGGGCTTGGTATTGTCATCAATACTTGGTACAAACACGGAGTCAGCACTTCCAAAAATTATACTGATGTAGACGTGCTTTGACTTAGGTCTCGCCCGGGATGGTGGATAATGGATGGATGCATAGGAATGTCTATTGATACAGTTCTCTTCACCGTCCATGTACTGACTTATCCTGGTGTACAAATGTTCCTTATCTTTAGGCAAGTTCTCTTCACTAGTAGAAGACACTCTGGTATACGATGGATCCACTGCGTTCCCCGATGTACTCCCGTTACATTCTTTAACACCTTCTATTCTTTCTACTTGGTAAGGAATTTCGTACAAATGGCTGACTCGTTCTGACGCGCCCAGAACAGTGTCTAAAGATTGAGACAGACGTTTCTTGACACGAGTGAGTGTGCACTTCTTCGGGTCAGAGGCAATGTGGTCGCGAAGGCGCTCTGCTTCTTTGCTGACGTCGGACTGACTACACGAGCGAGCGCTGGAATTAAAAAACGGTAGCGGGATTTGACGGATTCTTTTTGGACGTGGCAAAGTGCGGAAAGTAGTTGGTTTTTCCATCTTTGCTTCTTTCTGTTGTTTGAGCAAAGTTCGGTCAAGACTTGTAGCAGAGTAGTCTAACGAAGGAGCGCACAAGTGCGGCGTCTGGGGGAGTGGACGATTGACCAACGCACTAACTCGTTCTTCGTTTTCGTCTACATCAAGTTTACCCGCTTCGCAAGGTACCGAGGGCGAATGTTTCACGACAACAACCGGGAGAGGTTTGGGGTAGAGTTCCCTAGGAACCTCATGCCCGGGAATTGACCCCCGTTCGGATACTGTGCTCGTTGATACCACGGAAGTTGAAAGCGATGATGAGCGTTGACTGGCGTCTGAAAACGAAAACAGAAAATCGTTTAAATTGCTTAACTTTTACCACAATGAAAGCGTCATTACCTGGTCCAATTGAGCAGGGAACACTTGTTCTCTGAATAGCAACGTCACTACTATCTTTAGCAGGAGTATATTGAGTACTGTCAATCATATGCAGATCAGATATCGTGTTAACAGGCTCTTGCTCGGTCTTTGGAGTCATGTCATAGATTTTCTGTGCGATTTGGAACGAGTCAACGGGGATCTCATAACACTGCGCTTCAGCCAAGCTCGTTTCAACTGAAAAAATACAACAGAAATAAAACAAATCTTTAGTTGAGTTGTTTCATAGACAATTCTACCGTCGATTGATAGGCGAACTTACCGTCTGATCTTGCAAACAGCACGCCGGACTCCCTGTGAAGGTAGAAACAATGGTGAAGCATATTTTCCGTTTGATTCTTAGCCAAAGATGGCTGGACTGTGTTTCTTAACGTCTGTTTTAAGACAAAAATACCTTGCATACATTGCATCAACACTTGGTCGATGGTTGCTCCACATTGAGTAAGTTCCGTGGTCTTTTTTCCTGGAAAGATGTTACATTGCATCAAACTCAGAAAAAGTAGTTCCTTATGATTCTAGAAAAAATCTTTTACCACCCACCATCGATGCAACTTGATAAGACATAAGACAGAAGCTACGAGAAGAAAGCCACCAGTGACAACTATAACGACGATTATCCATAGTGGAAATTCTAAAAAAGGCACTTTTAATATGGAGAAGGACTTGCTGATGAAGGAACACGTACTGGCTTCTCTACATGAGGCTTTTGAGAAAAATGTGGAAAGTTACCTTGGCCATCAGCGAAGTTCGTGTTGCGTGGATTGGCCGGTGTGGACCGCTGAATGGCCGACGCTGCAATGCGTGACTCCTTAGCTTGACCAGCAAGATTTAGTGAGTGAGATGATACCATGTAACTTGAGTTGGCGTCACTCGAAACTCCTGAAATACTTGTGACTTTACCTTGGTGAAAAAAGTACGGAATCAGTACTAGTTAGCGCCGTTCGTCAGCCGTGGTGTATTGATGTTCCTAAGGCATTTACGTCTTGAAAAAATTTCATGCTAGAATGAGAGAAGTGATCACGTCAAGTCTTCGTCCACTCTCAGCATGAGTGTTCACATACGCATATCTCATAAATGTTTTTGTCTAGAAAAATGGTGCGCGAGATATAATCCCTGGGTGACGTTTGCTAAATTTGGTTAAGAAGGATTTTTTAGGCCAAAAAGACCAGAAAGAATGCAGCCAGAGGAACTGAACTATTTATGAAGTGTTTTTAGCGTCGCCATTTCGCGTGTAAACTGTAATATCGGCCTTCTAATTGCCAGTCTCGATCGTAATTGTTACTGCAGAAAGAACTACAATATGCAGTATTACAAAAATGAAACTCGTTGCGTCTCCAATACGAAGAGAATAGTTTCCAAATTTAATTCAGATTAAATAAAACAACGGTTCTTCAGTTTGTTGGTGTTAGACCACAGACATTCGTTCATAACCATATACTAGCCAAGTGCATCTCAGCATGTCAACGACAAAGCATAAAATAAGACTACGTCGTGAACACAAAGGTGAAAAGTAAACAATTAAACAATCGCCTAAGCTGCACGTAATTTTCTTTGCGCCTTCCGAATATGCGAAAACAAGTAAAACCGCAAGACGTGCTGGTCAAAAACAAGAATTAATCCTAGCATGGAGTCCATGAACAAAGTTGCAACACAACGATTTTCCGCAGAACAGGATCATTAGCGAAGGGAATGTTTTAATGATGGGCATTAGTAATTCTTATTTTACCCTAAATACTGCCATTATCTCATACTGCGCGACCCTGCAGACAAAATACAACAGCTGATTTTTAAATGGATTAAATAGATTAAGACGTTGCAGTTAACGTAAAAATCAATCTGTATTTGATAATTCGAAATTGCAACATTACAAACTGTTCTAGTAATTCCAAAAACAATTAAACCATTTAGAGCATCTGACATTTGAGGACGATTTAAGTTGCAAACTTCAAATACATTGTACCCATTGAAATAAAACTGTTCAGCTAACTCTAATTGTAAATAACATAAATTACTCGGAATATGGCAATATATGTTTGTATAGCACGTTAAGACCGGACAGAAGTAATCGTATGTGAAAGTGAGACGAGTGATTAATGTCGCATTCTTGATTGTAGCGAAGATAATGCGTTCCGGTATGTGCGCTCTGAAGGAGAATACTTTAATATATAAATTGTTCTGCTCACCTAGTACCGTCAGATTCCAAAACCAGTAAACTAGCCAGAGAACTTTTCCAGAGAAAAAACCGCGATTTTTGCATTGGACCATACTTCTTGCGCGCAGATTTGTTAATATATACAGACAGTTACAAAGTTCGCGACGTTGTTTCTATGCAAGCTAGTGGACCGTGCCGACATGAATTCTGTTTCGGAAGTATACAATTAACAGTTACCACAAACATTACCGCTTCAGACAAACACTCGTTAGAGCTTTCGGGCAAGCCTCGCATAGAATCTCCCTATGCATTTACAACCATATACCCACTTCGACGCCTCCGCGTTCAGGGTTATGTGTTTTTCCATATTAAATGACAAATAATAAATATACTTGTGAATTAATTAACATACGCAGAATAGGGCAAACGGTGCTCATCGGTCAGTCATCGCCCTTGTCCGTAAAACTACTCTGCTTTTTTCAAAATGGTTTTTCTTTCAGTAAGTTTAAGGAAAGTGGACTATTATCGCAAACTATTGTTATATCAATGCTGTTTTGTTTTATGTTTTTGTAAACCAAAATTTCACTTTGATGGTCTTTGGCTCACCCTTCCGGTCGGAAATGACCGGTGAATAACATGTACGTGTGATGAATGGGATATACTACTTGAACAATACACTACATTTTTACTCTCAATTCAGAATACTTTAGTAGGACGCCAACATTTTTTGTCAACAAAACTCTAAAACTAACAAACAATGAGATATTTACATCTACTTCCTGATAAATATCCAATTTCAGACTTCTAAATTTTTTTCCCGGAGGCGAAGGGCCGTAGGAATCCTGGGAACTACACAACATGGCCGTCTGAGTTATGTATTTAGCAATCTTTGCTATTTCCTGGTTAATTTCTTCATGAATGTTAAGCAGAACTTCTGATAAAGTTTATCGAGAAGATGAAGAAGCAGTTCTATAGAGTAAAACAGTTGGCAGATCAACGTGTAGGGAGGTATGAGAAGCTAGAATATCGTGAACACTTCGGAGAAAATTGCCCAAAATTTCAATCGGGGCGTTTACTAATATTTCATAGTTATATTCTAAGGTAGATTTTGGAGATTTTACTGTGTAGAATTGCTTTGCTTTAGAACACAGAGTATACCTTTTTTAATAGAAGAAGAAGTTTTGACGAAGCGAGCTAAATTATAACGCTGTATTATCATCAATTGCGACATTTACTTTTGTTCTATTGTTCTGAATGAAATTAGAACGTCCCGTTTGTTCTAATTAGCACAAAACTTCAAACGTACGTTTTAATTTGCTACATTGTGTGTATCAACTATTCAAGCAATTTGTTCTTTTGTTTGATGAGTATGCATATTATTGCATGTTTACCCAGGTTGGTCAAGGGTGCATGTTTATGCTGATTTTTATAATTTATTGTATTCCCAGAGCTGAGAAGACTGAATTATTGAACGAAGATCTGCAAGATGTTAGTTTGTAATAGTAAATTTCTCATTCTGCCTTTCGTTCTTTCTTGTCAATTATAACTCTTTCTTGTCAAACTCTTTCTTGTCAAACTCTTGTCAAACTTTATTCAAATTTATACAGGCTGAGAAAAAAGTTGAAAAGATCCGCCAAGTCTGTCAGATTACGACCAAGAAGTTGAACGCATGTATGCAGGGCGCTGGAACTGATATGGAAAAGAGACTGGTATGAGTTTGATTTGTGAGCAGGGTTATAATGTGGAGATGGTGCTAGGTTAGAGGTTTTTATGCCCCAGTTTCATTGCCAAGGTGTTATATGCAGTCTGCCTAGATCTTAGGTTCAATCTCATTCTTCTCTTTCAGAAAAAGCTTCCTCAATCAGCATTGGCTCAAAGCTTGGAGGATGCTGCAGGGATTATTGGGGAGGAATCAATACTAGGGTACAGTTTATAAATACCCTTGAAAAACTGAGAAATGTGGCTCTGTTTAACATCCCTGGAGCAACAGTAGATCTATCAATAGTCTACTAAGTTGCTTTCCTTTCAATTTTAGAAAAATGGCAAGGATATGTGGCAATTCTCAAGCAGAAATTGCAAAAGATATTGCTCAGTATGAGATGGAAGTTGAGAGCAATATAATCACACCTTTTCAAACTGTAGTTGATGTAAGAGCATTCATTTATCCATTTACAAATCAATTTATCAGTTTATGTAATGATTTAATAATTAATTAAAAGATGTATCAATTAGTGTGCTTATCTAAATGTGTTTTTAATTGTTTAGAATGATATTCCCTCAATAAATCAGAATAAAAAGAAGTTAGCTAAAATTGGGCTAGACATGGACACATTAAGATCAAGGTACTTTATTTTTCAAATTTTTTTTGTTCAGATTGAAAATTGCTGTTGATGATCTTAGTTTGAACAATTCTATGTAGGTATCAAGCAGCTCTGAAAGCAAAGGAGAGTGCAAATGCAAAAGATTATGCTGCTGCTGAAGTGAAAGCAGAACAACTGAAACTGCAACATGAAGATGAAATGACGAAGTTTGAAGCTGCCAAGGTTTGCACTTCACTTGCGGGAAAGATTGTAAGAAAAGTGACAATCTGAACTTTATAAATGTCTATTCTCACTAGGACCTTCTTATCACAGAAATGCTCACTCTGGTTTCAAAAGAAAGAGATTATGCTGAACATATTAGAAAGGTAATTGTCTTTCACTTCATCTAGAATTTCAAACTTTTCTTATCATTACTCATGATGTATAGTTTCTTCTAGTATGCTATAGCTCAACTAGAATTTCATCAGAGAGCAGCAGAACATTTGGAAAAGATAATGCCTTCACTTGATAAAGAAATGGGTAAGCTAAATTCTGTCTATTGGAGTCTTTAAAGCAGTTGACATTTAAGACATCTTTCCTGCACAATCTCATAGCCCAGCTCTGTCTGATGTTGAAAACTTTGTTATGTTTCTTTAGGAATCGTAAGGATAGACTCAAGTACGTTTGGATGCTCATTAGAGAAACATTTGGAAAGCACGCACAGAGAAATAGCGTTGGTGATTGAGCAGTGTGTCAGGTTTATATATCATCATGGCATGGATGTTGAGGTATGTAGTCTCTAAGATTGATTCGCGTATCTTCCTTTTTCCGTTGGATTTGTCTGAGGCCATTCGTTACTTTTTCTTGCCATTTCAGGGTTTATTCAGGATTGCCGGCCAGGCAACCAAAGTTCGAAAGTTAAAAGTGAGTTTGTGTAATATCCAATTTCTGTATTAGACATTATTAATATCTGTCAGTTTTTAATTGTCATTGATATTTATAAAAGTCAGTGGTATGTACTATTGGTGGTTGTTAATTGATCTTATTGTATTCTTTTGTTTCAAGGCTTCATTTGATGCAGGCTTAGCCAATCTCTCAAGCGATGAATATGACGTTCATGCTGTCACAGGTTTGCACATTTCAAGATATTTGTTGCGTTGATCGTTCCTGACAATGCCCTCTCTGTATCACCAGGCGTGCTCAAACAATATTTACGAGAACTTCCAGAGCCTTTGTTAACCTTTGATCTCCATCATGATTGGATAGAAGCTGGAAGGTTATTAATTGTTACATTTTAGTCATAAATTTTGTAATTATACGTAATAATTGATGTTTTTGGAACACAGTTTGTTACTTTTTAGTACTTTAGTTACTTTTTAGTACTTAATATATCGATGCATTTTTGTAGCATCCGAGAACGAGATAATCGTCTACAGAATCTCTGGACAGTCGTTTCTCAACTACCTAAAGCGAACAAAGATAATTTGAGGTATGCGGAATTAATTTATTGCCAGCTATGTCACGGTATTTTTCAAAAGTTATAAGTGTGTCCCAATCGATATATTCACCCCAAAAGTCATTTTAAGATCATCAAAACATATTTAGAAAAATTTGAAGATTATTTTAATAGTCATAAGGTTAGCCCTTTGGCCTTTTCCATGAAATTTTTCTCGCTTGTTTATTTTTTGTTAATGTTTCCATCAATGGATTGGCATGGGCGGATCTTTTGACAAACATTGCATTATTCTGACCTCTCATTTGTTAAAACCTTCAGGATTAGCGAAACAAAGGAAGTGTCGTTTGTTATCATTATTGCAGATATTTAGTCAAATTCTTGGCCAAGATTGAACAAAACAGAGAAGTCAGTAAAATGAGTGCACATAATCTTGCCATTGTCATTGCGCCCAACGTTATTTGGTCCATAGACGATGAAAGGTTGGTTCATCAAACAATTCCTACTGTCAATATCTTTGACATCCAAGTGTTTCCACTTCAATTTGATTCATCTTTTAGTGGTCATATGAACGTGAAAAATACCGGGGTTTTAACAGGAATCTTGGAAGCTCTGATAGAACACGCCGATTGGTTCTTTCCTGAAGGTATATTCACCATTATTATTCAAGTTCTCGTTTTGCCATATCCTCCTCTACCACTTGTTTTTTGTTCTCTTTTCTTTTGAAGATGTTGATTTCTCCCCTCCTAGTCCAACAAGTCCAAGATTGAGTACAAACGACAATAAAAGTTTACCAAGCGAAGAAAAACGTACTTTTAAAAACAGCGCTTTACTTGGGAAACAATTAAGTTCTGAAGAATCGTCCAAACGACCGACATTACTGGAGGAAGCTACGCTAGTCGATGTCAGACCGGTACTTGACAACGATACGGAAATGTGAGTTCTAATTATGTTCTAATTATTGCTTCTCCGAGTGATTGCTACACCATGACAGGAATACAGACCACTTAACGACAGCTCTAATCTATTCGATACTCTGCCAAAGTCGTCCCTGAAATAACTTGATCTTACAAATGGGGCAGAGTGCCATTATTCGTTTTTAGATACGACCATCACTTTTGAAGAATTCAATGCGTGTTGGTAATGCTTTGACTTTTTTCCACACACGAGCGGTAGTCAACTTTAACTGCAACTTTTTGCGTTCTAATTTCTACGTTTGTTTACAGCTCTCCTTCAGAGCAAAAGAAAGTGGATGACCTGGTCGCTGATCTTATATCGTTGGATGATGACTCAAAACCTCTATTTGAACCATAAACGTTCGCTATCATCCTCGGGAATAAATCATTCGAGGCTCAAGTTATTTTGTCCGAATTGGAACAGAAAACCAGATTCAACGAGCCGGATGAGGTTGTTGACAGTTTGATTTCTAATCATCTTCATTTCTGTGATTTCGTTTGATACGAATCCTCATGACGAATAAATCATCATTGTTTATCATAAAGCAAAACTAACAGTAAGACCAGTGTTTCCACTCTTGAAAAAATTTTTTCCTTCTCTAGCTGTCCATATTTCCTTATTTTTCACCAAATTTCCTTCCAAAAATTTCTAAATTTCCTTCCATTTTTCCTTCCAAATTTTTACAACAAACGACTAACTTTTCTCCCTTTTTCTTGGTACATTGCCGCTAAGCAACTCGCCTAAGTCAAAACTGGCAGAATATATGATTATAATACTCTACAAACTTACAAACTTTTTCTTTCACTTTTTCGCTGGTTGCACACTTGTAGTACTCGAACTCGAAGATGGTTCTTTATTTATGGTTTCTAAATCGCTTTCTGATGAAGACGACATACGGTCAGTCGGTCACCGACCTCATAATTGTATTGTAAAATGACTTGATTTCCCGTGAATGCTACTATACGTCTATACCAAAGACCAAAACAATAAAATTTGGAAAAGTGCAAGGTAGGCAAAAACTCAAAATTTCTGAATTCCTATGTAACATTTAGGTCTGAGGGGAAAGTCAGGGATAAAAGTTGATAGAAGATTCGACAATGTTTCAGTTCTTATTTATCTGTGTAATTAATTTTGATTTATTTCCATTAAAATTGCCCTTTTTACACAAATTTTAAGAAACTAAAAGAATTTCCTTCCAATTTCCTTTCTAGTGTTCAAAAATCCTTCCAATTTCCTTCCAAATTCTATTTCCTTCCAAATTTCCTGCCAAACAACTGAATTTCCTTCGGGAAGGAAATTTCCTTCCAAGTGGAAACCCTGGATTCAACCTATTTATGCCTGCAGGTGATCTCAAAAGGTTCCTCTTTCATGGTAAACACCAGCGTGTGACCGCTAGAGGTCAACAGTTGACGCGTCACACCCCCAACTGCAGACGTCACTGTAGACGTCATCAGTACGCGCTTCGCTTCGTCCATGAATGCAGATATGGACTCGACAAAATGATCTCGCACATACAAACGAGATGGCGTAGCGAAAAACACGTTCTTGTTACTATAAGAACCGTTTCATAAACAACAGGCCTTGACTTGGGCCAACCGTCCAATTCCAAACATGTTGCCCACGATGGCCGATGGGCTATCCTCGGGGAGCGGGGTATTCAATTATTACTGGCTGTGTTTTGCAATCAACAAAAGGATCACAGGATAGCAGAGATTCTCAATCAAACATATCACACATATTGGATCAGGATTCTTCGCTATTTTAAAGCGCATTGGAGATTTCTATAGTTGAAAGAAGGAAGTTAATCCGATAACTCTTCAATTGGAGCTTATAAAGTACCACTCCCCTTTCCCACTCCCTCATTCTCCGTTTCTTGTTTTGAAGATAGCGCTATTGATTTTTACGGCAGCTTTGGTTTTAGTTTTCTAATATCCTATAACCCTAACCTATACCCTGTCAACTTTCCTAGTAGGACCAAACTGCAGTTATCGGAGAAAACCTACGAACTTCCGGTTAGTGGTAATGGCTGGAATAGTTGACAAACACTTTTCGCCTGAAGTAACTTGTTGCTGTCACCGAGAATCGGACACAATCAACTTCTTTTCCTATTTATTTTAAGTAAGATGACTTTTGGGATCATCCAGTGCAATTACCTACTTTAAAAAAACTTCCCATCATGTTTTGCCAAGAAATTTTACACTCGGAGGTCATAGGTTATGTAGCTTAGATACCTATCAATGATAAATTTACGTCATGTACAGTTCGGCAGAACGTCATGGGAATTACTTCATTACATTAAGGCGGTTTTCCACTACGCGAATTTGTTCGAGGAAAAAATAAATCTAGCGACATGATTGCCTTGCTTTCGAATTTTTCGCGGGGAATTATTTTGCTAGCAAATCACGTTTTCTAGATTTAATTTTCGCTCGAAAAATTCCGCCTAGTGGAAAACAGGCCTTAGTGTAACAAATATTTGCCGGATCATACAAGCTATTCAGTTTGTATCCACTATTAATGGGGGTATACAGTGGATGGTGCAGCCAGCCTCAGAAGTTTGGTCTTGTAAAGAACAAGGGGTTATACGAAAGCGGGTGGGGTCCAAAGATACACTTCGCCGGAGAATTTTAAAATCTAAAACCTCCGAAATCAAATTTTAGTGATTTGAGTTGAATATTTAAACTTTTTCTTGTTTCTAGACGTGATGAAATGTGTAGAATTCGGCATATCTTGCACCAAGACTATAATCTCCAAATTTCGACTGTTGTACTAAATGCAGAGATGTGGCGAGGCTGGGGGGGGGAGGTTGAGGGGTGTCTAACCTTCCCCCCCCCCCTTAATACATCTTCATGTTAAAAAGTTGGTCAAAGTGCAATGTGTTAGTCAAAAAGATTGATTTGGCTGAAATATGAAGTTCTCAAATTCTTTGAAATGCATGGGTAATAAAAATACGAAGTTTTGAAATGCTATGTGATCATTTTAGTTGTCCGATATCTTTTCCAAGTATGGCAAAATTATTGTGGGACAAAAGTTTCTTTTGGGCCAGTCGTATCTGCTTTAACCATATTAAACCTAATATTAATCAATTCATTCGTTTATTCAAAAGTTTAATCTGCATAATTTACATAATTAACAGCAGTTCCCAGAGAGCTCATGTTTTTCTTGATAGTCAATAAAAGGGAATACACGAAAGGCCCATTCCCAAGACTGTCAAAAAGTCGAACATTTTTATAATTTTAGTAATTTTACAATTTAGCGTTAATTACCATATTTAGAGACATCTGAGCAGCGGCAACTGCAAACTGAACATTCAACAAATCAACAACTTATTGTGGTTTGGAGAGGTTTTATATTATCCGCGCTTTTAATGGCGTGAATTGTCCGGAAATAATTGCTTGGCCTACTAAAACTAGAGCAGCAAGACTGTGCGTCCATTCAAAACTCGTCAGAGACTTAGCGTTTGGCTGGTTTTATGACATTCTTTTGGTAATATAACTTGTTTTCGTCACATCAGACACCATTTTTGCAGTTTATGTGACTTAAGTTTTCAGTTTACTCGGGGTGATAAAAACGACGAATAGCAAGTGGTCGCATTCGATCGCAGTCTACCTACCTTTCTCCTTCAGGTAGTCATGTTGACGAGCCCCGCGGTTTTGCATACCACGGATTTAAAAAATTAAGACTGCAACGGCTGCAGGTAATTGGTACACGTTGCGGTTCGTCGTCAGATGAACTCTTTTATTTCATGTTTTACAAGTTTTATAGACTTTGATAAGCTTTGTCTAGCTATTGGTCAATATGTACTCATTCTCAATGCACTCCCATCTATCAAATAGCTTTTCTGCACTAGTTTTAAGTTGGCCAAGTAAATATTCACCAGTGACGTTTTATATCACTTTATGCGCTGTTTTTTCGATACAGAATTCGTATTTATACCCACTTGTTAAGACTGCATCCAGTGTCAAGTAACATAACTAATGAAACAATTATTAAAAGTCAAGCGAAACGCTAATTTGTTTCGCTGCATTGTTTCACTTTTCTATTTCGTGTTGTTCGAATGTTCAAACTTGCGAGCTTTATGTCATATGACATCAAAACTACTCCTTATTGCCCGTAAAAGTAAACACACAGCAGTAAAATAGTTCAAAAAACGACAATGAATTTTAAAGCTAAAACAAATCGAAGTCTCGTTCGTTTCAATGAAAGAATGCAAACAATGCGGCAATGTTAAATGTATGAATGTCACGAGTTTATTTCAGTGCAATTTAAAAATTTACAATGCTTTCTATGCAATACACTAAGGAGTAAAATTTGTCTGAATTACTGACCTCTACAATCCTGAACAAAATAGTGTGGCAAAACCTATTTAGTCTCGTTTCTCGGCCCTTATTATTTAATTTTCGCCACATAGGCTTGTGTACCAGTTTAAATCGTCGACTTCTGGACAACCTTCCCTAAAAGTTCCTTTCCCCTATATATCAATCTTGCCATTTTCGGCGAAGTCTTTGGGGGAAAAGACATAATTATGTATTGGGGGAATCAACAATGATATTTGGGGGAAGAGGAAGGAATGTCATTTTAACCATATATTGTGACCAGGATTGCATTTTGATTATTATTATTATTATTATTATTATTATTATTATCATTATTATTATTATTATTATTATTATTATTATTATTATTAT
>JAODVM010466153.1:0-21343 GCA_025400095.1 Phenganax marumi | reverse complement strand
ACGAAGTCTTTGGGCCGCTGGAGTGCAGGATGCTTTGGAGTGTAAAAGCCAAAGAGGTGCATGTCGAGCTGACAGAGAAGCCAGTGCCAAGGTATTTGGTAGTTTCATGTCTATTTGGTAGTTCAGGATGGTTCCAGTGGCCTGGAATGTCATCCTTCTGCACTGCTGCTGAAGTACATTTGCAGCTTGCAGGACTTGCTACGTTTGGGACTTATATCTGCATATGCGGGTGCATCTGGAGCTTGCAGGTCTGTGTTGCTGCATTTGGGACTTAGTATATCTTCATATGTAAGTGCATCTGCAGTTTGCAGGTCTGCGTTGCTGCATGTAGGACTTAGTATATGTTCATATGTAGGTGCATCTGCAGCTTGCTTATATATTTGCATATGTCAGCACATCTGCAGCTTGCAGGTCTGCGTTGCTACATTTGGGACTTAGTATATCTTCATATGTAGGTGCGTTTGCAGCTTGCAGGTCTGTGTTGCTACAGTTGAGATTTATATATTTGCATTATGTCAGTACATCTGCAGCTTGCAGGTCTGTGTTGCTACGTTTGAGATTTTATATATTTGCATTATGTCAGTACATCTGCAGCTTGCAGGTCTGCGTTGCTACATCTGGGACTTAATATATCTGCGGATGTAGGTGCATCTGCAGCTTGCAGGTCTGTGTTGCTACATTTGGGATATTTATATTTGCATATGTTCGTGCATCTGCAGCTTGCAGGTCTGTGTTGCTACATGTGGGACATATATCTGCATATGTAGGTACATCTGCAGCTTGCAGGTCGAAATGGCGACGTTTGGGATTTGTGTGTCTGCATATGGAGGTAGAGAAGCATGTCTGTGGTACTACATTTCAGACTTGTATATTGGCGTATGTACGTGCAAAAGTACATCTGCAGCTTGCAGGTTACTACATTTGAGACTTACATACCATATCTGCGCAAGTAGGTATGGAAGTACATCTGCAGCTTGCTCTATGCCAGACCCTTGTCGTCTACGCTGCTGTGAGAGTTGCGTCCTCTCCTCAAAGAGTTCCAATCTCCAGACACTTTTCATTTGCGCGCGTGTGATGGTGGTGCGCAACTCTTGAACAGAAATCCCATACACTGAATTCCAGCCAGCACTTCTGATCCTAGTGCCTCAGTGCACTGTACCACTAGCACCCAAGAACTAATGTTCAAAGAGAAAAAGGTTTGATATCACTGTCTGCGCGCGTATACTTGAAGAAAAGCGTTGAGAAAGTGCGACAGGAAAACATATTGACATTGAATGTGCTAGTTCGCTGTAGGGAGATGAAGCAAAAAACGTGTGTTCATTGCAGAGGTGGCTCTATCTTGCACGGTGGTATGTTTCACTTGTTCAACACTTTTCAATTTCACCATGCTAATTCATTCTCTGTTCAGTTGTGATCTCACTCACTGTAGCACACGTCTGCGTGCAGTGATGCGGCCCTTTGTTGCACGGCGGCGCGCTTCACTTGTTCAAGGCTAACACAGTCTCTGTATTTGTTTGGGGTTGTGGGTCGGTGCTTTAAGAATGTATAAGCGTCAAAAGCGTCAAATGCATTCGGGTTCATGGCTTGCGTCGTTTTCTTTTTCGCTGTCAACTCCTTAGGTAGCATATATGAAAACTGGTTTGCTCTTATTCTTGTGTTCATGTCGTTGAGAAAGCTGAGCGTGTTCAGTGGCAGTTGAAGAGACATGTTGGCCTCCAGGTTTCAAGCTTCAAGTCTCTACCTATTTAGTTGGGCATTAAATGCCTGTAGTAGGAACCTAAATTAGTCAGCTTTGCATTGATGTCAGATTGGGGTTGCGGTTGTCAGGTTGGTATTGATCTCCACCTACTGTAGCTTCTGCATTTGAAACAAACTAGCTGCTGAAGAGACTGACTTGTGTTGAAGGCTGACAGGCTCACACGCGCAAACTGCAGACCACATTCTTTCTCTTTGAAACAGCGTTGCAAAGGCCAAAGCCCAATTATGTAAACGCAGGTTGAATATTTGCAGGATTTGAGGGGGCTCCCAGTGACCCAGTGTCTCCGGCATTCATGGCAGCAAGGAGTCGCAAGCTGTCAGATGAAGTTGTCAGTTGTCAGTTGGCCATGGAAGCAATGAGTTCAGATGACCGCCAACGGTCCTGACCTCAGCCAGTTGATCACTTGCAAAGTTGCCAATCAATGATGCTTCGTTTTGAGATGTCAAGCAACCATGCTTGCTTTTGAGACAATGTTGTTTTTCATCGAAAATGGTTCGCCCAGGCAGACGTTGGTGAACAACCAGTACGTTGCCACTTCTTTGTGGTCAGCCTGACCAGTTTGAGAGCTGCCTGTGTTTTTGAAGGATGTGTCAACTTCATGCATTTACGATGGTGTTCAAGCTTCAGTCTTGCGCGCGTGAAACTTCAGATGACACTATGACTGTTCTGTTGGCGCTTTTCACTTCAAACTCTCTTAGGTGGCCTGACGTCAGTTGTACCTTTAGGTTGCCTAGTTTCCAGATTCCAGATGTCGGCCAAAACTCGTCCGGCATCCCGGCATGGGCGTCAAGGCCCAAGGAGCTCGGGAGAAAAAGCTTCAGATGTCAGAGGTCAAGGATGCCAGTTGCCAGATGGATCGTCCCTCGTTGTGGTGGCTTGGGGCGTTGAGGAAGACTATGGAAGGGACCATGGAAAAGGTCGTACTTGCGTGCCTGGAGCTCTGAAGAGAGCCTTTCCACAGGCGACCCACTTGACACTGGACCTCCGCGGCATTATGGTGAACGACCCAAGTAAAGCTTCAACCGCACCAGACTTTGAAGAGATGGTGGTAGAGCCCTGCTGTGTGAACGCCATCCGGTTTGTCATGGGCACCGTCTCGCAGTTCATGAAAGAGGTGGAAGATGGCCAGTTGGTTCTAAGTCTGTGCTGCTCACATGGGAGGAATCGGTCCCGTTTGGTTGCAGGCTGCATCGCCTGGATCTGCGAAGTGGATGTTTACCTCCCAACTCTCCATGGCCTGAACACCCTCAAGGGCAAGCCACCGAGGGACACTCTCGTTCAACAGTTCAGCCCAAAGATCCAGCAGTGGCTCAAAGACACCGGCAAATTCTTCTTGCGTGATGAGCGATATGATGAGCGTGACGGAACACCAGGAACGGCTTCCCGCCCCACAGCCGACCCTCAGCATCAGCAGCCAGCAGAGCCAGCAGCCGCCCCTCAGGAACATGGCCGTGATTGGGAAGAAATGGCGAGGTTGCAACAAATCTCACCTGCCCTGGCAATGTACATGAAGGCGCTCAAGGTTGACAAGTCTGCTTGTTTGGCGCTGTGTGGCCTGGCTGAATATTCAGATGAAGGCCTCCTGTATGCCCGGAACCTCGTTATGCCACTGCACCGTATGGTCCAGGATGCAGCCCGTCACGATAATCCATCGGCTTTTGTGACAGCCCATTGCCGCGAAAAGCTACAATGGATCTTCAAGAGTGAATGGCGTCCTGAGTCTGCTGATTGGAAGAGGTCCCGGTGGTCCTGGCGGTGAATGAGAAGATATAGATGCCAGATGTCAGATGTCGTCAGGAAAAGCTTCCTTGCCAGATGTCATGTGCCAGATGTCATGCGATGCCAGATGTCATGTGATGCCAGATGTCATGTGATGCCAAATGTCTTGGCCTGGATTTCTCTTGATAGATGCCAGATGTCAAATGGTACAAGTGGTTGCTGTGCCCAAGTCTTCTAGGTGGCACCAATACAGAAAACAAACAAGAAACATAGCGAAACATCATGTACTGGTTGACAATTGAAAGTTGCTGTTGGCGCAGGGTGCCATTTAGATGTTTTTGAAATCAGTCGCTGGCAGACAAGCGCAAATGGACAGTAGTCTAGATGGCGCCAAAACAGAAAAGCTCAACCAAACAATATGTACTGGTTGATTTTTAGAACATTGCTGTGATTTGGTGGAGGGTGCCATCTAGTTTTTTTGAAATCCTTCGCTGGCAGACAAGCGCAGTGAAAAAGGAAAAGAACAGTGTCGCAAGAACACCCTTGGTTTGCCAGTGTCTGCAAGCCTTTGGTACTCTCTGTGTCTTGCAGATCTGGTTTCTCCAAGAGAGCAGCTGATGGGTCCTTTTAGATTCCCTGCATCATTTGGGGCCAGGCAACTGGAGGTCAATAGTGGACGCCAAAGGCGTGATGTGCGAGTCAGTCATCATGCACTGACAGAGGTTTGAAGCGGTGTTGCGTCCTGTGAATAATATGAACTTTATATGGCTCTGATGAGTGCGGCCAACAGAAAAAGCACTACGCTTGCACCTTGTTTCACTGAGCTGTTGACTTTCCAACTTGAGACTGTCTGGCAGGTCCTGCGCAAATGACGGCATTATCCATTGACAGACGAGGCAATCTTCAGGTGGCCAGTTGTCAGTTGTGTTACACCCAACGGCTCTTCCTTTGTGATCAGTGGCTGGAAAAGAACTTGGCAGGCTGATTCCTGCTTCCAGGCTGCCTGCCACTTAAACCTCATTGTCTTTTATGTTTATCTATGAGACAAATCAGGCCTATCTTGGTGCTGAACTGAAGTGACGACAGTTGGTTTTTACCATTGCCACAAGCGGCCTATGTGACTGCCCAGGTCTGTGGGAATCCTTGGTCCGCGCTGCTGTCTTAGTGCTCTCGCGTATTGACTGATCTGCTTTCAACTGTCAACTGTCAAACCTGTTCAACTGTCAACTGTCGGCTGTCATTGGTTTTCTTTGGTTTCTTCATTTGAACGTGGGAATGGGCGCGCTGAGGCGCAGGCGTTGCTTAGATGACAGATGGCAGATGACAGATGGGATGGTTGGTGTCCTGGTGGGGAGCTCAGCCAAATTTGTGTGCGTTTCTTGAGCCTCTTTTCATAGCAGTCGGACATGGAAGAATCTTATCATGTGTGGGACCTAGTGGCAACACTCTTCTACTACTGGGCCTGGAGTGCATCAAAGTGACAAAGGGAAAGAGGGTGCGTTCCCTGTTCCCCTGCAGCTATTTTTGCTCAACCTTGAGGCAAGAGGACTGAGTGAAACGCTTCAGCACCTTGAATTACCCAGGTTCCGGCCTCATCCATCATGTCAAATCAGCCTGGAAATGGGCAGCTGGAGAATGCGACAGAATGGGGTTTTGAATGGGAAGTCTTCACGGCAGTTTTCCTTGCGCTCATTGTTTTGGTTTTTCAATTGCGGGGTCAGGTGAAAGGCCTCCAGCGGCAGATGCCAGATGCTCAGAGTGAGTTGCAATGTAAAGTTGGAAAACTGGAGAGTGCTGTTTCAGCACTCACATGTGAGAAGTTGAAAATGGAGAAAGAAGTTGCAGAGCTGAGAGCTGAATGTCAGCGTGCAAAAGCCAAGCTCATCCAGAAAGACTTTGTGCACATTGCGCCCCATGGGAAATGCTGGCATTTGGATCGTTCTTGCAAGCATTTGAAGTGCTCAACCGCACAGTCTTTGCAGCCATGTAAGACATGTGTGATTTGATTTTGTAACCTATGCCACATCGAGCTGAAAATGGTGCAGGGATGGAAACGTGTTGGAATGTGTTGAAAACATGTGTGATGGTTTGTCCCTTCCAAACTTTGCACCTCCTTGAACATCCAACCGCCCCCAAGCTAGTCCGTTCGAGGTACATCATCGTCCAAACCCTCATTTGCGCGCTGGGACCTCAATTGCCAAGCTTGCAGCAACTATCTAAACACAATCCTCGCTCATGCTGTTCCTTCTGTGTATGGCTCAGGCTGTGAGTGACAATAGCACCAACTTGTTCCAAAATTCTGTGTCAAGAGCTGTCATGGCTGGCGCAGCAGCTTTTGAGTTCATGCTGCAGAAGACCCAGCTCTCGCGTTCCGATGTGTCTGAGGCAGCCAAACTTCAGGGAAGTGATGTGAAAGCTCAAACCAAAGTTCTTGATATGGACTGGTGCCCTACTCTGGAGGAAGTGAAGATGCATGATGGAATGCAGATGCCAAACGCCCAGCTTTGTCAGGAATCTTCAGATGTTGTTGCCAGTGGCCAGTCGAAATGGATGGAGCTACTGAAAACCCAAGCCAGGCCACTGGCAAAGCCTCAACTGTGTCTAGAAGATGAGTCAAACTCATCAAAGTGTGAGGTTTTGGCTTTGGAGAATGGCACTGTGGCTTTGGAGGATGTGCCAACTGCGCGGAATGTTGGCACACATGCCAAGCCTGGCAACCGCACGTGTCCAAAGCCTTCTGAGGGGGAAGGGTTAGAGCCAGAAGCCAAAAAACAAAAGAAAAGCTTTGCTAACCGGAACCCCCCAAAGAATCCTGAGAGCCTTATCAAATGGCGTGCCATGAAGCTTGCTTTCGAGAATGCTGCTGACACAAAACTTCCAGCTTTCGAAGAGACTTCCTTCTACAAGTTTTGCCAGGGTCAGTGGAAGGATTGCGTGTATGATGAAGATATGTACAAGAAGTCTGCGATTGCTTTGTGCCAGCAATGGATGGCTACCAAGGGCTTGCCAGGAGCTCGCAGTGCAAGCTAGTGGTTAGATGCCAGTTGTTTGTCACTTCACATTTGTCATGTCATGGGGTTTGTGGGATGCTTGACACCAGCTCAAGTGAGTTTGACTGTTCAACTAAAGGCAAAAAAAGAAAACGTGCTGTTTTGCTTCCATGACCTAAATTCAGTTCTCCACCGTTCTCCACCATTCTCCTCTCACCTAGTGCCGGCTGAGGTGGAAGATGCCAGGCCTTCATGCGCGTCTGTGGACCAGCCGGCATGCCCAATTCTTTCAGTTCATTTGATTTGCTTGAGCAGAACTTGTTGGTGAGAAATCACAACCATAGATGGGATGATGGCTCAGGGAGTCATGATTTCTTGTCTGAGTAAAAGAAGGCCAAATGTATCTGGACAGGTCAGCGCTTTTGGTCGTCCGCGTCTGGAGTGAGGCCTCAAGAGATGCTGTTTTCTGGTGAGTTGCCAACATCCACAGCCTTCCTTTCGCCTTTCACTGTGCGGTTGTGCAGAAGGCTTCAGGTCTTGCTTCATAGCTAGTTCAGGTAGATGTCAATCTGAAGCAAGACTGCTATGACTTCACTGCAGTGTTCTTGTTTATTTGTTACGTGAAATGAACCAAGCACTTGCGCTGGAGTCTTGTGGTCATATCAGCTATGGAAGATGATGGCAGCCACACATCTTCAACCTCTGAACCGCCTCATGAAGCAGGATGTGAAGAGCCCCGGCAAGGACGTGGAAGAGGGCGCGGGAGAGGGAAAAAACAGACCCACAGGTCAAAGGCGCCAAATGCCAGAAGCACAGTTGCCAGAAGAAACGCAAAGGGATTGATTCATTGCATTCAAGCAAACCAGCAGAGTCAAACAATGACAGTGAACAGACTTCAGAGACAGAAGAGACGAAGAGGATCAGGTTGGTGCGTTCAGCGCAGCAAGCTTCATCAACAAAACAGTCTCAGATTGGCAGTGGGTCTGAAACAGGCTCAGAGCCTGACAGCCAGACAGCGCCAAGAGGAAGTCAATCTTTGATTCACTTCACCAGAAGGATCTATGAAACAATCTTGACTTCAGAGGAAAAACATGCGCTTAGTGGAGTCTGCAAAGAGACAGTCGTGCTGGGTGAGTGTTGTGCAGGCATGGGAACAGCAACGATTGTCAGTGCAGTGCTGGAACGTTTACTTCAGTCTGAAGGATTTGCAGAAGCCTCTTTCGACACGAGCTTCTTCACAGAAAGTGTGGAGTGGAAACGATCTCTTTGTCAGGGCATATACTCACACATTCAAGGAGAAGGGCATTCAGCGCAAATGTATTGTCGCACTGCTGATCTGGCCAACCAATCTCCTCCAACCTCATGCCAGGTTTGCATCCTTGCAATAGAATGCGACGACATCAGCAGCTGCTCGAGCACTCCTCGATCAGTCACAGACCGGGGGGGGAAGTCAGGTTCCAGCTTCATGGAGTTTCTGGATTACATGGGCAAGCTCGACTTTGGCATGCGTCCTCATTTCCTGCTCATTGAGTGCGTGGCAAGCCTTGCCAAAAACCGGAAGCTCACTGCTGCCACAGAGAAGGGGACCACAATAGTATCGCAGAAACTTCGAGAATTTGGTTTTCTGAGCTCTTGGAAGGTCTTGAACAGCCGACATTTTGGAATACCACAATCAAGAACAAGGACCTACGGAATTTTTGTGAAGATGAAGCATGGGCTTGGTTCCTGCGGAGAAAAAAACATGAGAGCCAACTATCACAGATTTGGTCTTTGAGTGCCAGATGTCAGATGGGTGCGGAACTTTTGCGTGATTTGCTGAAGAGAAGCGATCTTGAGAGTTGCCAGTTGCCTGATGGTCCTGGCAAGAAACCCTCAACACAGCCACCTGGTCAAAAGAAACCTGGCAAGTGGGTAGATGAGCACAAAGTGTTCAGGAAAAATCATGGTCTTGAAAACGACCCGCTTGACTGGCACCCAGCCTTGAAAGCGCTGAAGCGAGATGGCCCGCTGCTGAATTTGTCCAGTCGTGAACAGGAGGCATCCTTGCTACTTCTTGCTAAACTTTTGAAAGAAAAGCCGGGCATGCAAACAAGCTGCTTGGTGCTTCCAGTGGGAGACAGCCTCAGCAGGATGAAATACAGTTCTGCCTGGCATCCTTGCCTCCTACCCCAGAAGAAGTTCCTCTACATCTTGGACAACAGGTGTTACACCACTGGCAAGTCATCAAAGCTCCCATTCATGCTCCAAGGCCTGGAGTTGAAGGAATTGGAGTTGGCTGGCCCCGCGGTGCTGAAGCTTACCCCACAAAAGGCGCAAGAACTGGCCGGAAACGCTTTCACATCAAATGTGGTCCTGACACTTTTGCTTGGGGTTTTGGTTCATTTTCACTCATAGCTGCTGCCCGTTTTGACTTTGGGAGAGATGGTGGCTGAGTTATGGTGGCTGATAGCAGCTATGGCCATAGACGTGGGTTGTCTCAATTCCAGTTGTCAGCTGCCAAGTTCTCAGTTGCCAGATGTCAGTCGCCAGCTGTCAGCTGGGGCTCAATGATTTCAACTTTCAATCGCATGTGTCACCTATTAGAGTATGAGGCGACCAGGGATGTCTGAGTGAGAGTGTGTGCAAAAAGTGTGTTTTGAATTTGTTTCGTTGTTTGCCTTTGCTCTTTGTAGTGCCAGGCAGCTTCAATATGTCAATCACTGCCAAATCCATTCCAAAGAAGTTTATTCTGTGGACTGTATGTTGCTGTTGATTGGGCAACCAGCTAGCTCCATTTAACCCTATTTTTTATGTAACGAATCAGCAATGTGTGTGTAGGCAAAGATTGCGCAAGCTACTTAAAGCTCGGCCAACTGCAAAGACCAGAAATGGGAAATGCGTAGGGTTGGGAAACGGGCGCGCCGTAGGATTGGGAAATGGGCGTGCCGTAGGATTGGGAAATGGGCGTGCCGTAGGATTGGGAGGGGGGTGTGCCGTAGGATTGGGAGACGGGTGTGCCGTAGGATTGGGAAATGCGGGCGCCGTAGGATTGGGAAATGTGGGCACCGTAGGATGGGGAAATGGGCGCGCTGTAGGACTGGGAAATGGGTGCAGTTGCGGAAGTTTGGAAATAGATGAAATAGTGGGATGGGGAAGGCGCAATCCTATGGCAACTGGCAGTTGCCGTAGGATTGGGGTAGGGCAGTGCCGTAGGATCGGGTTCTCTGTGCTTGGACCTGCCCCAATCCTATGGCAACTGGCAGTTGCCGTAGGATTGGGGTAGGGCAGTGCCGTAGGATCAGGATTTCAATCTAACCGGCAGTTGGGGCAGTCGCGCTATAGGATTGGGAGTGTGGGGGGTCAAATCACCGTGCAAATTTGGAAGTTGCAAGCATGATGTTGGCAGTTGCCATATACTTTTGGAGCGGGTTTAAAACTTCGCTGGTACCACACACTCTTCCAACCGTAGGATTGGGTGGGGGGTGGAGGGGGGCTGCAAAATCCTATGGCAACTGGCAGTTGCCATAGGCCTGGGGCTAGTTTGGCACTTTTATGTTGGCCTTCATAGACGTTTGAGGCATTGAACACACACACCCATAGGCCTATGGCAACTGGCAGTTGCCGTAGGGTTTCTGGCTCTACACCCCAGCACCCCAAAATCCTATGGTCAGAGGGGATGGACAATATATTTTCAAGTTTTGGCTTCAGCGTGTGCCAAGCTTCTTTGTTGGCGGGGACCATGGAGCTGTGCTCACGCATTCTACTGCCAGAATGGGCAAAGGCCCTTGCAGATGGTGACAAAATGTTTGAAGTCCAACGCTACCGATCAACCTACAGAAACCAGATGAAATTTGCCAAGGAAGATTCTGTCATTGTCGTGGGTGGTCAGGGATCAAGCAGAATCTCTGCGTTTGCTGTCGTTCAGCTTTGCGTCCGAAGGGTTTCCTATTGCCAAGCTAGGGCCCTTGCAGACCTGCTGCCTCCTCACTTGGATCAGGCATTCAAGGAATACATTCAGCAGGGCTATTGCTTTGACGTTCTTCTGTTTAAGAAGGTGGTGGATGTCCGACCGCAGAACATTACATGGAGGAACCTAGAGGCAGAGCTGGGCAAGCGTGTATGCAGAAACAACGGCTTTCCGAAGATTCCGCTGACTTGGGACAATGAAATCTCAGTTCAAAAGATCTTGACAGACCCTGCCTGTGTGGTTCATTGCCACGTGTGGCCACAGTGGGTTTTGGATGAAGAAGGAAGCACAACGTCCACAGACAGTGTAGATGGCAGTAATGCCAGTGGGCAGATGTCAGATGCCAGATGCCATCTTGTCTCAAGAGAAGAAGACAATCTATAAGTGTAGCGACAGTGTGTGTGCGTGCGGAAAACCGTGCTTTTGAAACCTGTGAGTGTCTGTCGGAAAAAGCTGTTTAGCTGACCTCACCTAGATTCAACCCCAGCAACAAAGCCGTTGAAAGCCTTCCAGTTTGTTCATGCAGTCTCTTGCCTCCAGGAACACTTGCTGACAGCGGCTGTCCTGGCCTCAGGTTCAAGAAAATGGTTTGCTCATTGCAACATGAGTTTGGTCGATCTTGCGCATTGCTAGCTGTTTTGGGTAGCCAGTCGACTTAGAGACATAGTGCTAGAATCTAGAAGAGCAGAAGATGGTGTGGCAAGACGCCATCAAGAATGACATACGCTCCTTACATGAGGACTGGGTGATGATTAGTCAACATTCATTTTTGAAAGTATTTTTGCAACGCAAAAAACAATCCCTGTGAGGAAGCTGTGGCCAACAAGCAATGCTTGGCTCTCATGATTGCCAGCTTGCCGTTGCCAACAAAGATGCCAGATGTGCTAGATGAAGTTGCCACGATGTACGCAGGCCTGTCTGGCGCTGACTACAAAGATGCTGAAACTTGGACAGGTCTGAAGATCCAAGCAGCGGAGTTGAGTGTGCAAAAGGACTCGTTGGGGAAGAGTCTTATTCACCAATGGCGGTGGGATTCCACCTCGCTTTGGTCAGGGCATTCAGCAGAAGCCAGGAATATTGTAGGCATTGCCCACAGTATCTTGGCAAATGGTTTCCGGCAAGAAGAAAGCATATGCTCAAGGGATGCAGTGTGGGGGCTGGAGAGCCTCCGTTTTGGAGATGGCATGAAAAGGGGTTTGGCAAGCAAATTAGTTTGGGTCTTGATGCGCAAAGCCATTTCCGATGGGATGTTGAAAGAAGACCCAGAAGCTGTGAAAGTCTTCAGCAGCCTGGTGGGCCTGCCAACATTGTATGAGCAGGGCGTGGACCTGGTGAAGCAAGCAGTTAGGCAAAACGTCCGAGGCACATACATCCAACCACTCTCATGCCTACAGTGGGCTAACCTTGCCATCTTGGAGAAGTACCCATCGCTCAGCAGCATTGGCCAAGACAATGCCCAGCTTTTCAGCTGGGATGACCCATGTGCCCGACGTGAGGTTGGCAAGGGCCTGTGCGCGAAGCTTGATGAATTGCTGAGTGGGTTCCATGCACAGGTGGACTCCGAGGGGCTGGTGGTGGAAGCCCCAAAGAAGAAGCAAAGAAGGGGCAGAAGAGCGCAAACGCAAGGTGGAAGCCAGATGCCAGTTGAGGAGACAAGTGAAATTAAAATTGGAACACAGAAACAGCAGGCGATCAAGAACGTCTTGATGGGATGCACGCCCGAATCCTTCCGTATGATGTGTTGCCACCTCTCCAACTTTGTTGGGGGCGGTGAGAAGCGCAGTGCCTTGACACCAGAGGTTCTTGCCTGGCGACACCTATGGCCCATGTCTCCAGTGCCGGATGGACAGGCTCCTTCAGAAGCGGAAGAGGTTGCCAGAAGGTCCGCAGCAGGTGTCACCAAGAGACTTTTGCCAGATCGGGTGATGTAACTTGGCTTATCAGCATCCTGATTTTTTGCTCAATTTCTGCAGCGTTACTATTCTTGTGTAGTGCAGGGTCAGGGTCAGGGTCAACGGTCAGGGGCATCGCATTCTGCGTGAGGTCAGCTCCACTCCACTTTGGGGTTGAGCTTTCCACTGCTGACCATGAAGGCCTCCTGGGAAAGTTGATATCAGTCTTTGAGAGTGATGCGGAGAAGACTGGTGGGAATGCTAAAGTGACTCTGGACGCTTTGTGGCGATACCGCCTAGTCATTCAGCACTGGAACAGGACTGTCCATGGATGCGCGAAGAATGATTTGGACAGTGATACATACACAATGGTATCTGATGCCATGCTTCTGGGAGATGCCCTTGACTCCCAGTTTTGCCAGGCGCTAAAATCATTCCCTTTAGAGTTCGGGCTTACAATGTTGCCAGATGTCAAGTCGCTCCAGTCGACAGATGCTGATGCAGAGGAGGTTGAAACAGCTATAGAGAAAGCAGAAAAACAGGAATGGCAAGCAAAGCTGGCCGGCTTGGAGGCAAAACTGGAAGTTGATCAGCGCCTCCTGCGGCAAGTGAATGATGGGTATTCTGTCTTGAATGACTGCCTCGACTGGATCACAACCCAAAAGAAACTTTCCATGGCCAAGAAGGCCCGTGATGTTGTGCAGGAGCACCAAGACTACTTTCTCCCAATCCTGGAGCTGGATGATTTTTCCAACCTTCCAGGAGCACTCGAGACTTTGTTGTCCTCCTTGCCAGCTGTCAATAGCGGCCAGATGTCAGACCGCCAGAAGGCTGAGACTAAGAAGCTGATAGTCTTCCATGTTGACTTCAACGTGCCGGGGGTGCATGGCTCAGATATTACTCACAATTCATCATCTCATATATGATTCATATTCATATATATATATACATTCTGTGTAAACATTTGTTGCATTTATCAGCGCGTTCTTGCTAGCTGGAGGCTCGCAACGCATTGCTGCAGCCAAAACTGGTGAGCTGCTTGGCAAACGCTTGTCGGACACAAGGACTCAGCCAAAGTGCTGCAATTTCTAACGCGCAAATAATATGCACTTTCCAGCGTTTCCCCTGTTGCGGCAGGAGCCAAAAAGGCAGCAGTATTGGCAGTGATGGCGAACCGAAGCAAGGAAGACTCGGACATTGACCCGGTTGAGGATGAACTTGAGTTTGTCAAGGCCATGAAACATGCAGGTTTCCATGTCCAAGTTCCGTGGCAGATGCCCTTGGCTGTGCCAGGTGATGAGCACTTCGGTTTTGAATCACCTTTGGGGGGGGTTGTGTATATTTTGGACGGGGTGGTCACTTGCCATTGTTTGATATGATGTCTTCAGAGCCTGTGCTTTTGAGGTCAACTCAATTTCAATGGGATTTCTTTGCTCGTGGGCGGTTGATGTGTTGGGGCACTGAGAAGGACCATGACAATCACTTTTGGCAAGCCTCAGAGCTGGTCAGGACTGGGAAGGTCCCAGAAGCTTCAACTACTGCAGAGATTTTGTGCATCACCCAATCTGCTGATGACACAGACAAGTTTGATACGATGCGAATCAACCCAGCCACTCGAAGCGCCCAAAAGGGCGCAGAGGTTTGGCGAAACGTCTACCAAAGCTTGCTTACCTCTTCAAAAGCCCTGTCGCCACACGCAAGACCACTCTTGGCAGCTGGAGATGAAGCCATGGTGGTGGACTTGCATGTTCACGCAGGTGACCACGCTCTTGGCAGCGTTTTGCTGAGCTCAAGCCTCTCAACCCCGAATGTGGCTTACAGACACATCTTGGTAAAGCTGAAAGAGAAGAGGTCCATTGCTGCTGTGGAGTGGACCCAGAAACGTCTGGGCACCTTTCTATGCGCCAAGTGGTTGAAGCAAGAGGTCAAACTCTTCTCGAAGTCTGGTGACACAGTTCCACCTTTGATGACAGAAACCACAGCTTTTGGCCTGCAGTTTGTTTTTGGAAAGAAAGCCGGTTGTTTTTGTTACATTGGTGCATGATTGGTTTTTCACATGTTCTTGCAATGATCCCCTAGGTTTTGGACGAGCAGGACAAGAGCTATTTGAAGACGATTCCTGGAGCGTGGGAGGCATACCAAGGAACAAGGTCTTGGGAGACAAAGCTGCGAGCGTGCTCGATTTCAGGCACCCATGTCACGATTATGCCCTCGCTGATTGCTGAATTCAGCCATGCCCCACCATCCGTGAAAGAAGTGCTGGATCAAATTCAAAAGAAGCACAATGAGCACTTCGCTTCAATTTTGCAGGGAAAGATTGCGCAATCAGCTGTTGGTCAGACGACTGAGGATCCAAGGCCAGCTTCCAGCGCAGACCCTGATCCAAGCCCAGCATCAGGTGTTGAGCTTGCTGGACCAGAGAATGAGACGGCTCTCCGCCAGAATGAAAAAATCATATGTGATGTGAAATGCTTTGACAACAGGGCTCTCACTGTGCTTGTGGCAGAGAGTGGCCATGCCTGGCTTCTGCTGAGCAACAAGGAGCAGCCAACAATTGTGAAAAGGGGAACCAAGATAGCAGGAGTGGGCAGTGGAAAAATGTCTACCTTGGAAGATGGAAAGCCTGGCGTGGTTGTTCAATTCCCAGACCAGGACAAAACGTTGGTTGAGGCTGTTGTCAGTGGTCAGTCGGATGAAGACAATGAGGCCAGGGTTAAGAAGGGGAGCCTCTATATGGTCGCAAAGGAAATGCTCAAGCTTTTTCCCTCTGAAAAGCTTCTCTTGACCGGCCATGATATCACCATCCGCCCAGTGCAGGAAGGCCAAACCCATGGCTTTGACATTTCCAAGCAAACTCAGAGCTGGGGGTTCACTTTGAAGGATAAAGAAGTCACTTCATGGGCCCCTGGTAGTGCCGCGCGCACCTTGGTTGAGAAGAAAGTGAAGCTCCATCCAGCTGCGGGGTGGTTGTGGAGGTTCAGCTTCGACAAAGTCCACGCAAAGTTCACGGCCAAGAAACCCTTTCTTGTCCTAGTGTCAGATGTCAAGTTGTCGCCTGGAAAGCCTGTGAAGCTGACTTCTGACCCTTGATGCCAGATGGTGTGATGCCTTGTTGATGCCAGGTTGCCAGTTACCTTTTGTTGGCCTTCAGGGTTACTGCTCACCCACACCAAGTTTTGAGAAGTTTGTTTTTGAGATGCTGGCCATGACGACGCCAGCGGTAGGTGTAGAGAACGTTTGTTGACTGCCCTCACTCCATAAGTCTTGTGTGTAGTCTAGAGGGATGTTTTGAGCCTGCAAGCAATAATCTTCACCAAGCTCACGCCGGAGTGGGGCAGGTCTTCAACATACCGTTGCAACGTTGCAACAGTTGTCGGAATGAAATGTGCTGCGTGTTTGCCGCGTTTTGATGGCTGTCTGATTTCAGAACCTTACTCGTAACTGCTCTTGTCTTGACTCCCTGACTGTCGGACTGAGGTGTGACTGTCAAACACCAAGAACTTCGGCAGTGAGGCGCAGCCAGTGAAGCATTCCGCTTTATGTTTTCCATTGTTTTCCATGTCTATCTTCCAGTGGCGCTTGCCTGGAGCTTTTCAGGATATTCTAATAGATCATGTCCAATATATACTCATATCAACGTGAAACAAATGTCATGGTCAGGTCATAACGTTACAATTGTTTTCATCTTTCACACCAATGATAGCCATGTGTGGGCGGCCTTTGTGGGATGCGAAATGGATGAGGGCAGTTCCACTGGGACAGAGGAAGCTGGGCACTATGAGGCTGCCAAGCTGAAGAAAAGGGCAGTGAACCAGACTCGCAGGAAAGGTCCAGCACAAAAGGTTATCAGAGTTTCTGCGTGTGATGCCAGATGGGATGGGTTCAAGCAAAAATTTAGTGACAGGTTGTTGAGTTGCCAGCGCAACGGGACTGGGTGCTATTTCTGCCGCCATGATTGCTTCATGAAGGTGGAACCACTGCTGGAAGAGGTGAAGACATGGCGGGAAAATATGCAAGCCTTGGCTTCTGAAGTTATGGACAGGGAGATCTTGTGGATCTTCCAATTTTCGAGGGCAAAGACTGAAGATGATCCGCCTGTCACAAAAAAGCGAGTAGCTGCCAAAGTTCCTTGTGAGAATGAGGACGGCTCCACAACTGAAACTGAAATGGAAGATGCCAGTGATCATGACAAGAGCAGTGGAACCAGCACCTCAAACCCTGATGCTGGCTCTGATGACTCAGAGCTTGATCTTAGCAAGGCTGCTCCGTCATCTCTCGTACGTCGCGTGCAGCAGCAGGCTAAAAGAGATTATTCTACCAGATGCCAGACAAAGAAGCCCAGTGTCAAGTTGAGCACGTTCATAAAAGGGGCTGACAAACTTGTTGTTATTTGTGCGCAAACCGCCTTGTTTTTGCTGGGCATTGGGTATTCTAGGCTTTAGAGGGTCTTGCACGGGAGACCTGACAATCGCAAGAGAGGGTTCAGGGTGCAACATCAGGTTGAAGCCAAGGCGTTTGACACATGCATGAGGTTCTTGCAGCTTCGTTACCACAATGAAGGGGAGTACTTGCCAGACAGATTTGTTTTTGAAGGAGCACTGAAAGACCGCTCACTCATGATCATTGCTAAAAGTGAGATGCCTGAAGCGCAGCCAACGTTGTCAGATGGGTCAGACAGTGAGATGTCAGATGTTGGACGTCAAGATGACTTGGACGAAGCAGACTCGAGGGCGTTGAGCGCCCTGGCCATCAAGTCAGTCGTGCTGAACAATCCCTTCAGCAACAGCCTAACTGGACCTGGTGCAGCGCCAGGCCCCCGCAGATGGCTGGGTGTCATGAAGCCATGCACCATGTACCAGATGCTCTTGCTTTGGTGCAAGCAATGCAATCTAAGCACTCCTTCTTTTACAACGTTTCGAAGAGCGCTGAGAGCAGCGTCCCCCTGGCTTACCTTTCGCAAGTCCGCTGGGCAGCACGGCCTTTGCGATAGCTGCTTGCATTTCAAAAAAGCTTTGAAGGGACAGTTGCAGGCAATGGTCCGTACACAAACTCTTGAAGAGTATGCTGGGCATCTGTTGCTCAACTGGAGAGATAGGCAAGCTGACGGGGCCTGGCACAGTCAATGCGTGCAAACCAGGCAATCAGTTCTGGCTGGGCAGTCCTTGCAGTCCATGCAACAATCAGTTCTCTTGCTGCGCAGCGACGGACTTGACCAAGCAAAACATCGAGTTCCAAGAACCCTTGTGCATTCAAAGAGTTTTGAGGAAGTGATCAGGCCGGCGTTACATTGTCAGATGATTTGGGCGCACTGCTGGGGATTTCAGTTTGCATTGAGTGATCCAGATGTCAGAAAAGACAGTTGCACGCACATGGATGTGGTTGCTAGATGCCTGTCGAAGATTTATGATGCCAGTGGCCAGTTGCCAAAGCATTTGTATGTTGTCCTTGACAACACAAGTAAAGATAACAAGAACCAACACATGCTCAAATTTTGGGTCAAGCTTCGGATCCTGAAAGTTTTCGAGGTGATCTATGTGGCGTTCCCTATAAAGGGACACACTCATGGGCCCCTCGATGGGGTCGGAGGACATGCGGTTGTTCGTTGCTCGAATGAGGTATTCGACTCAGCCCACCAGCTCATTGCTGTATACCAGAAGTTTCTGAACACAGCTGAGTTTGAAGAAGGCACAGTGTTCAAGGATGCCTACAAGCACGACTGTTCCGCAGACTGGTTTTCTTGGCTTGAAGATGTTATGTTGTCGTTCAGTTGCCTTACCGGCCCAAAAGCCCCACATGGGTTTAGAATTCTGTGCCGGAAACAGTTGACGCCAGAAGAAAACAAGTTGTCGATGTCAGATGAGGCGAACAGAAGACAGTTGACAGATGATCCACACCCTGATGACCTGATGCTGGCAGTGCACCAGTTCATGTCAGATGCCAGACCCTACCAAGTCATCATGTTGTTGTCAGCTGCAAATGTAGAAAGAGTGAGGAATACCATGAGCATACAGCCCACTGGCAGCCATTCGCGAAGAAGGATATCGTGGGAAGATTGTAAGAAAGTGACTTCGAAGGCAGTGTCAGCATACGAAAAGGGAGCGATATCAGCAACTGCTCGAGATTTTTTGGTCGGATGGGTTGAGGGCACTTCCGGTCGAGAACCCCGCCCTCCTGAGTATTCCTTCCTGCGGCATCGCTTTGATGCATCACCGTTTGGATTTGAGAGGCCTCGGAATCCTCACCATCATGGCTGCCCACGTCCTGTTGTTGTCCTTCACTCTAATGGCTCAGAAGCTGCTGAGCCTGATGACAACGTGGAGGACGACGATGAGCTTGTTGTCATGTCAGAAGACCTGCTTTCAAGGTAAGAAAAATGAGCGCCCAGGAGTTTAGTTTCATCAGTTTCATTATGTGACTGAATGCGTGTCATGCTTTCATTGTCTTTCAAACTGCTATTGAGTTTTGCTCAGGTAGGCTGCGTTTGCTTGCCTGCATTGGCTGCCAAACTGGCCTGTTTTTGTGGTGCTGCATTGCAAGTCATTGTCGCGCAATGACAGGGTGGATTTCAACCAAGACCTTTTGGCCCAAACTCTCACTAGCTCCAAGACGAACGCAGTGTCTGTAGCTATGCAAGCAGAAAGGGCCTTGACTGAAAGCTGCCAGATGTCAGATGAAACAAGATGCCCAATGTCAGATGCCAGTTGCCAGCCGAAAGTCAGCTTGGGCATGTTGCTGAAGAGATGGCGGCTTCGTAAAAAAATGCTTGAAGATGCGCAAGAGCAAGAGCTACCAACAGGGATCACAGCGATGTGCCCAGTTCCAGACCTTTTTGAAAGCAAAAGGGCGTGGGAACGCAAAGTTTTCATTTACCGTGAAACTGTGAGGTCTGTAGCCTCTCAGAAAAATTAATAGTTTGCACCGTTTAGCCAGTTGTTTGAGAAAACATCGTGGCCTGGGGGTTGTGTTTCTAAGTGTCGCGTGGTAGTGGCAAAAAGTCGCGTCAGCCTTTAGAGCACCAAAACCATGTGACTTGCTCGTTGAGTGTACGGTTAAGCGTTGGGACGCATCTTCAGAAAATGATTTGTCGCGAATTGGCCAGGTGATGCTCCTTCAGCACGTCTCTTTGGGATGCTAGTTGTCAGTTGTGAATCAATTGTCAGTTGACGCTGGCAATGGCAGCTTTCCTACTGGCAACTGGCATCTTGAAACCTATTCCAAACAAACAAACTTGTAACTGCAATCTTGAAACCTGTTCAAAACACAAGCTTCTGGCAACTGGCGTCTTGAAACCTTGAAACACAAGCTTCTGGCAACTGGCATCTTGAAACCTGTTCAAAATTTCAAAACATAATTTTGAGTTTCACGTTGATTCAAAAACAAACAAACATTTAAAACCATAAAAGCGAATACGTATACATCCGCTTCCGTGGGGCAAGCTGCAGATGTACTTCTGCACGTACATGCAGATAATATAGGTCCAAAGTGTAGCAACACAGACATGCAAGCTGCAGATGTACTTACTTCCGTGCATGTAGATATATAGGTCCTAATGTAGCAACACAGACCTGCAAGCTGCAGATGTACTTCAACTGTAGTAGCGCAGAAGAAAGAAGCCCTGGGCCACTACAACAATCCTGAACTACCAAACTGACTTGAAACTACCAAATGCCCTGGCGCTGGCTTCTTTTTGATGGCGGTTTGGGATTTCCTGGAACAGGTTTCTTCTTGCTCTTGGGCTGCTGGGCCATGAAGCCAAACACGCCAGAGTCAGAAGAGCTGCCTGACTCGTCCTCGGAATCGGGCTGTTCCTCACCAGCAGACGGAACATCTTCACCTCCTCCAAGAGCTTTGATTTCGTCCTCCTGCATGTGATGGTTGGTTCTCGGCACTCGGTGTAAATAGCAACCAACCACTGTGAAACCGCGCCCAATTAAACTCTAATCAAAAGGTCCTTGGTGTTGTCAAGTTGGGACAGGTGTTGATACCCCCACACACCCTCACACACCCTCACACACACAACTCAACTTCCGACTACATGACCCCGGCAGTCCTTTGTGTTCAATGCCATGGAAACGGTGTGCTTGATCTTATCATGGGCGGCCGATGCGTCTTTGGAGTCGACGTACTCAGATCGCTTGCTTCTAGAAGTTGATACACCAGCCCCGATCCGCACGAGCTTGGTCTTTGAATCTGGAAGAATTATGACTCCTTCGACTCCGAGTTCGTCCTGCAACGCAGAAACAGAAACACTGCACTTCAAAATGTCGACTGAAACGTCAGCAGTGAGTTTGTATCTTTGACTTGACTGGATGGATTGCGGGCTCCATTTTCTGAAAAACTTTGACTCAGTCCTGCTGAGTTTGAAGGCCAAGAACCTTCGTGACATAAGTTCGCTTCTGAGCAAGGGTCTTCAGCTTCTTCTTTTGCTGCGGATCTGTGACTTTCTCGTTGACATAGTCAGTGATACTCATCCACTTGCCTTCCTTGAGAAGGGGTTGTAAATTTTTGAGTACACGTGACCTGTCCAACAAGCACGGTAGTACAACTCCTACTACAACTACAGAAAGTTACTCAAAGTCAGAGTCAGAGTCAGAGACGTTTAATTAGCACCCTACCCCCTGGCCCTTAACTCAAATTGCAACCCTGACTGCCCCTATCCTGGTAGATCTGGCAAAAGTTCTTGTCCTTCTTCTCTGTGAAGTGTCGCACGTCCACAACTTCATGCCGCGGCTTGGCGCGAGGGTTGCGAGTGGTTGTCTTGATGTGTTTTCGCCTCAAGCCCCTGAACCTCGGGTCGAGGCAGCCCAGCCCACTATTGGACCATGTGGAGCCAAGAACAACCATAGCATAGCAAACTTTAAGACAGTACATTGACACTGAGAAACTTGTCCTTCAAAGATTTGGATTTGAGCAGGGCTTTGCGCAGCTCTGCCACCTTGAGCTTTTTAAAGCTACCGCGTCTTATGTAGAAGCATCTAGTGCATTCACCCTTTGTGGAATCCCTGCATGGCGTCACCATCAAGGAGGTTCCTGGAAC
>JAODVM010466042.1:0-21352 GCA_025400095.1 Phenganax marumi | reverse complement strand
TGTGGTTACGTTTAGTCAACAGAATATTTAGTGAGCTAATTATTCAGTAACCGTTTTTGTAGCAGAGAACAGGTTTCAGTAATTGTCAATTAGTCACGCGATAATAATGAAATACAAAACAAGCTACAGAACCGGAAAGGGGAAGGATTTTGTATTTCGACTGTAACACTTCCACTGTCTAGGATGCAAGTGGATACTTTGCAGGGAGGGCTGCTACCTTCTATTATTATATCAGAAATAATAATAGTAAGTAGCCGAATTAAAATACGAGATTTCAAACCTGCGCTTTCTGTTCGTTCTCCTCGACAGATTGAAGCTCATCTTTTAAAGACAAATTTTGTTCAAAGATTTCCGCCATCTTGTGAAAACACCTTCAATTCTACTACATGAAGTAGACAGCAGTTGATGAATTAGCTCCCAGTCTTGGCCGCAAATTCAATTGAACCGTTCCTGCATTCCTGCAATAATTACGCCATGTTGGATTGCGATGCATTGTGGTCTAATTACCAAGAATAGAAAGTTGGCAAAGAAAACTTGTCTGAAACTCATTTCGTCAAGGGTCTGACGTATTAAACAAATCTGCAGGTGTACAAGAATTTTCCCCCCAAAACTCGCAGTTCGTTTAAGATTACGAAGTACACGAAGCGACCTCAAGCTGTGTTACCATCGAACAGCACAAGCATTGAACGAGTCCATACCTTGCCCAAACTTGCGTGAAAAAAACTGCGCATTGAACTCGCCTGCAGCGACGTAATTAACAAAATACCAAACTTCACACAAGTGTAACCCAGTCGAGTTTCGAGGAGCGAGGATTTAGCTCGCGAGTCGAGAGAGCAAACGGTCTCAAGTGAAATTTATTTGGAAATTGTTCATTGTCGCTGGAAGGAGATGATCTGGAAGCATGGCCAAAGACATTGCCAACATATTTTCTGCAAAATGAAGCGTCGTCTAAGGCCCCGTTTACACAATACGGGATTCACTCGTCACGACATCTTCGTTTGCTATTAAGGAGCAATAATCACCAGAAAATATTAACTAGGCTGACAGATTTTGTATATTTCCTTTGGCAATTGGCCATTACTATTAAAATACTAACAGACCATCGATAGTTGAACAATTTGACCCGCTTCGATAGCAATCTGGTATGGTGTAAACGGGGCTTAAGGCTGCTTTCCAGTTACGCGTTTTTGACACGCAAGTAAACGCATATAAAAGTTTATTAAGATGGTAATGAAACCTATCTTAAACTATCGCAAGAAGAAACGTCTAGAATGTTGAATTCTAAATGGCCACGGGTCTACTTGTTCTTGTATTTTTAAAAACTATAAAACTTTGAAAGATTTAAACTTTTACGTGCGTGTACGTGCCTGCCAAAAACGCGTAACTGAAAAGCAGCCTTTAATAATGACACTCTGACGACAGTTAATGGAAAGAGGTGGACTAAATGCTTGTTTATTGCTCACTGATCGTGGACGAACAGAACAGGAACATCGACCGACGCCTATGATCACGATTTCAGACAATCTTTCATTGCGCAATTCTCTACCAACCACGGCCATCGCCGGAATTCCTGGACGCGATCCACGACCCTCGATGAATAGCCCCATTTGACGCATCGCAGCACGCCCAAACCAAAATACGCGCTCTTTATTGTGTAGTTCTAGCAACCTATTGTGTTTGGACTTATATGATAAAAGATTTGCACCAGGAAGTGACATTTAGTTGAAAGGGTTTCTATAAAAAGTCTTTATATTGCAGCACTTGTCAAGGCAGCTTCACTTCACTCTTGCGGATTAATCTTGTTTACGTGTCACGGAATATTAAGCTACTACAAACACTAGCAGATCTACTTCAACCTCCGAAGAATGGCTTCAAAAGAGAACGAATTCTTGCGGAGAAAATTCCTACATTTGTTCAAATGTTTTCAGCACACTCGAAAAGACTTCATAACGAGACGAGACGCAGAAATTCATGTGAAACAACTCGATGAGACGCTGAGGCGACAAATGGCTAGTCGGGGTGCCTCGAACGACCAAATCGAAAAGCGGATTTCGGAATTCGAATCGGACTGGGTCCCTTCTGCTATGAAATATTTTGAGAAAATGGCAGAATTCACCGCAAACCACGAAGACGTATCCCTCAAGGATTTCGTGGCGTTTAATATGTCTATACGACAACACATCGTTCAGAATGATGCGTTGCCTTTGTGGTTCGAAGATGCACTGCGAATGTCTTTTGTGAAATGCTGGTCGGATGATCAGGGCATACTTCTAGAGGATGGCTTGGAGTTGCTTCCAGGTGAGTGTTAAAAAATCAGAGCTAGTAGACTGGTCAAGGAACACTTGTTCGTTGCACTCCACTTGTCAACGAAAACCTTGTTTGTCGTACGCACGAGCAAGTGAGCTCGTCAAGAAACTTGTCAAGGAATATTGCTTCCTTGGAAAACTGAAGGAAAACTTGTAGATACGAGCAAGGGTACTCGTCAAGAAACGTATCAAGGAAAATTTGTTCGCCATACACACAGCTTGTCAAAGGAAATTTTTGTATTTTTTAGGAGTGACAAAAGACACTAAAGGTTTTTGCCACCAACATTTGACGGAAAACAACAACAGAAAGATCGATGAATCCGCATTCCTCGACCACATCAAGAACTTCTATAGCAACGAGAATCCTGGACACATCAGCAAATATATCCATGGTTATCAAGAAGAATAAACACGGTTTTTGGTTAATGAGCACATTTGTCTATCAATGAAACGTTTATCCATTGATGAACACATTTATCACGTTTGTCCACCAGTGAACACTTTATTTTTCAATGATGAAAACATTTTTCATCAAAGAACTCGTTTATCGATTCATCAACACTCGTATCTGTCAACGATAACATTTACCACTAAATAAACATAACGATTCATCATTCATCATGTTTATCCATTATGGAACACGTTTGTTCACTGTTGCACACGTTTAGCCATTAATTAACTCGTTTACCCACTCATGAACATGTTTATCCACAGAGTGAACACGTTTATCCCGTAAATGAACATGTTTATCCATAAAAGAACTCATTGCGTTTATCCGCTGTTGAACAGGCTCATCGTCAATGAACACATATACCAATCAATGAATACGTTTATCCACTAATGAAAACATATATCCAAGGCTATCAACACATTGTACAATTAGCACGAGATTATAGGACTGACATTGGTTGATTCAAATGTTTTCGCTCTGTTGGTGCGCTCTTATACGATCACCGAAAACATTGTTTTCTGCATGAGACGCTATTAGTTGCACGCGAGGCTCGTTTATAATATCTCAAGTAGATATTCAAAGAATTAAATCCACTTACCTAAATCGGTTTTCGACGACCTAGGGGTTTCGGATTTTTTAAATTCTGGAGCATTCTTCAAAAGGATATATTATAGACAGATAATTTTTAAAACGCATTAAAACAAAAGACTGTTTCAATAATCGAAGTAGTTTAAATGCCAATCTCGTTTGCATAGGAATCCACAAAAATTGGATTTAATACTTTTCAGGCTAGGAGAATTGAAAACATGACTGATATGATGAATAAACGATTTCGAAGAGCTTTGGTAAAAGTAGACATTAAAATTTTTGTGAACATGCAATCTAATTCCCGTACATACGAGCAATTTTCCTAGACAAGTTTCTTGACGAGTTCACTTTGCTCGTGTGTACGACGAACAAGTTTTCCTTGACCGCCGCTTACGTGCGCGAGCTGCTTAAAAGCTGGCATGACAATATTTTGAACAAGGTTTCTTGTCAAACAAAAACTTTTCAATTTTCGTCGTAAACACGAGCAAATTAAACTTACCAAAACTTGTGAAGGAAAAATTGCTTGTCAGTACGGGGTGGCCATGATTCTATGCTTCTTTAATCGTTTTGTGATTCATGTTTATGTAGACCTGTGCACGGTGAAGACATAGTCATTGAAGATATGGTTTAGAAACTTGACCAAAGTCTTTGTTCTATCTTTTTGTTCATGTTTATGTAAACTTGTGCACGGTGAAGACATAGTCATTGAAGATATGGTTTGGAAACTTGACCAAAGTCTTTGTTCTATCTTTTTGTTCATGTTTATGTAAACTTGTGCACGGTGAAGACATAGCCATTGAAGATATGGTTTGGAAACTTGACCAAAGTCTTTGTTCTATCTTTTTGTTCATGTGTATGTAAACTACTGCTCGGTGAAGACAAAGTTATTGAAGATATGGCCAATAAAGCGAAAGTATTTTACGAACCGACATCATTAGGACGACAGCATTAAGTGCAATGAGCACCATGATAACAATCTCAAAAGGTTTCGACTCAACCAAGATCCACACTTTGTACGAAACGGTATTTTTGTCTTCAGGCATAAAACGCTGACGTGGTTTGGCGTTGATTGCAAATTGAATACAGTCACGCTGAAATATCCAACAGAAAACAGCGTAAAAGATGTTGAACGAGTCGCCATCTCTCTTAATGGCCAGAATGTTGGTTTGTCTAGCATTAAATAGCATTAACAGTTTTTAGACTGTTGGATATCGATTGTTCAGTTAAGAAAGACCACAACAGTTTTAAAACTGATACAACATTTGAAAAGTAAACTAAATATATTTACCTGATTCCTATTCAAATCGCAAGCTAGAATATTTCTTTCCCCAGATTCTTGAAACGTGACGATGATCAACGCGACGAAAATATTGATAAAAAAGAAGGCGAAGACAACAACGAAACAAACGTAGTAGACAGACATGTGAATTTTGAAATCCCGTATTGGGCCCATTTCCACTTCAGTGGCGTCCACCGTATGATACATTGTTCTAGAGAAACATTACAAATATGTATAATCGCTGACCTTGATATAGACACTTTAGATGGCTCAAATATTATAAATATGTACAATCCCTGATCTTGATATAGACACTTTAAATGACTCAAATATTACAAATATGTACAATCCCTGACCTTGATATAGACACTTTAAATGACTTAAATATTGTAAATATGTACAATCCCTGACCTTGACATAGACACTTTAGATGGCTCAAATATTATAAATATGGACAATCCCTGATCTTGATATAGACACTGTAAATGACTCAAATATTACAAATATGTACAATCCCTGACCTTTATATACACACTTTAAATAACTCAAATATTATAAACATATACAACCCCCGACTTTGGCATAAACACTTAAAATCCGTCAAGATTAGAAAAAAAACTTACGTTGGCCAACCTTCACCAGTCAGCGAAGAAAATAGAGTCAACATGGCCTGAGGAAGGGAGTCGAAATTGAACACGCGTTTCTTCCACTCACGTTTGGCAACCTATATACAATATCGAATTCAATAATTCAGCATAAATTATACCATTATGTCACGGTTATGAAACTGTGGCATGAAGAACTGAACACTTGCCTTATATGAAGTAACATCATTATGCTGAGCAGCCCGATAATAGTTGAAGAACTGACCTCTGATATAAAAAAAGACAACTTCAGTGTTTCAATTGTTAAAAGAGATTTACAACTTTGTTTATGACATACTTGCAAGTTTCGTCCGTTCTTTTTGAAGGATCTGTACAGTAAAATAATTTCCCCTGAAGACATCAAAACGTGTTATTTCCAAACCATAAACTATCTATATCAAAGTCAGGGATTGGACATATTTATAATACTTGAGTCATTTAAAGTGATTATATCAAGGTCAGGGATTGTGCATATTTGTAATACTTGAGTCATTTAAAGTGATTATATCAAGGTCAGGGATTATACATATTTATAATATTTGAGTCATTTAAAGTGATTATATCAAGGTCAGGGATTACACATATTTATAATATTTCAGTCATTTAAAGTGATTATATCAAGGTCAGGGATTATACATATTTATAATATTTGAGTCATTTAAAGTGTCTATATATCAAGGTCAGGGATTACACATATTTATAACAATTGAGCCATTTAAAGTGATTATATCAAGGTCAGAGATTGTGCATATCTATAATATGTGAGTCATTTAAAGTGTCTATATCAAGGTCAGGCATTGTACATTATTTATTATGTTTTAGTGATTCAAAGTGTCTAGATCAAGGTCAGGGATTGTACATATTTATAATAACTGAGTCATACAAAGGCGAATTGCAAGAAACCTTCTCATGCATGTAAAAATTTTTTATCACGTTTGAACGAGTTTTTAAGTTTTGAAATCTTACCTGAAACAACTGAACGCCAATGACGGCAAACATAAAAAGAAACAGCAGCGTGATGAGGATTATGTTAATAACATTCTTCAAAGAATACACCATGCATTGAAACACCGTCTAGAAATGAAAATAAAATTAACAAACGCATAGAAAGAAGGCAGTAAGCCTCACAGGGGCAGCGAATGGTGAGCTCAGCCGATACTAAATACTCCAAACTTTACAAACATCATTTACCTTTAACTTTCTTGATTTATTGATTGCTTTCAAAGGGCGCAGTACTCGAAGAACGCGAAGACATTTTAGGATGTCTTTACCGCTAAGAGCGATTTCAGATGAGCTTGTTCTAATGAAATCACGAGAGAAGATAGTGTTTGACTTCATCATTTACGCCTCGTTTCTATGATTCTTCTTGTCTGGAAAACTCTTCCAGCCGAGATGGGGTGGGTTTTTTTCGAACTTGTGAAATCATTGGTAATTCACGCAGAAAATTTATATGGACTTCACGTTTATAGTCAGTGCCTCAATATTGTAACACAGAATCCTGCCGATTTACAGGCCGAAGTTTTCGTCTGAACTTTTAGTTTCAAACTAGTCAATTTAAACGAACAAATATCACAAGACACTTCAAACATTCAACAAGAAACATTTGGACAAAGAACTTTGCTTATCAATGACCACTGATAACAAGGTCAACAGAATATCGCCGACGAATTACGACAAAGAGAACTAGGTTCTAGATTCTCACCTTATTGCCAACGTGGCTACATTTGCGCAGACAACTACAGCATCAATCACATTCCACGGATCTCGAAAATACGAGCCTTTGTGAAGAACAACTCCGACATCGATTATCTAAAATAATGAAAACAAAAGTCATACATGCGGTCGATATAATACAGCGCTTTCCCAGTTCGGTTTTTAGCTCCAAAAAGTGGTCGATAATACAGGGGCTTTAGTGGCGCAGTTGTTAGAACAAGCGGCTTTCACCAGTGAGGTTGTGGGTTCGACTCTCAGCGTGGATTTAACTTTCTCTTATGAAAAGAGTCCGTCAACTACTTCGCCGAAAGTCGTCAGTTGCCTCTAGGCACTCTGGTTCTGTTCAACTGGGAAAGTTGATAGGGTGAGGTAGGATCAAACAAATTAGAAGAACAGTAATTGATTGTTGTAAGAGGAAACAGTATAGGGTAATATATATAGTATACATTAGAAAAAATCAAGTGGAAATAGTACTCCAACTCAGTTGATGCTGCTAACGTAGGTAAAGCCGCGTACAGACGGACAATTTTTCTTTGACAAGTTTTTTTGACGACATCACTTGCTCGTGTGTACAGTGAACAAGTTTTTATTGACAAGTTTTCTTTTTCATAATGAAACGAGTAGAAATGACTGAATCCCAAAACATAAATTTTGAAACTTTAATAAATCAAAACAGTCGCCCCGAATATATTAATAATTCGCAGAACCCTACTGCACATTAATTGACTTGTCAAGTTTTCCTTGTTGGCCGTAGATACGAGCAACTTTTCTTGTTCAAAAGGTAGCATGACTAGCTTTTGAACAAGGACACTTGTCAAGGAAAAATTGTCAACGTTTTGCCGTACACACGAGCAAATAAAACTTGTCAAGGAAAAAATTGTCGGCCTGTACGCGACTTAACTATAAGTAAACGCATTTTAGCCGTAGGGCTGGGTTGAGTGAGTATTTTAATTATCGGTGATGAAAACTGTCTAAATCTGTCCGAATATTTAGCTAGAGTCTTCATAAGCTAACCTTAATAATGACTTCAAAGGCAAACACGGCTGTAAACCCCCAGTCAAAATACGACAACACCTGAGAAATTGAACAAGACGGATCAGTCTCGATTTGACGAGTCTCTCGCGTACAATCCTTGACCTTCGCATAGACACAGACCTTGTTCCTTTCTGATTTTGCGAATGGTTCAACAGGATCTTCAATTGCTAACGATAAACTACTTATAGCGATAAATACAAGAATGACTTCATCAAAATATCGAAGATTCACAACCCAATGGCAAAATTTCCTCAAACTGAAAATAAATAAAAGATTCAATGAGTGTTGACTGTATTAACACGGGATCAAAAAGAGGTGACTCTAACTGGATCTCTAGACAGAACAGTTTAAAACAGATAGAACTATTCAGTACAAATATGATTGGTCCAAACTTACGGGTTCTCGGGGGAAAAGATGAACAAGGCGTTCTTGCGAATGATTGGAACTCGTCGAGTAATTACTCGGCGACCAATGATCTTGTCTGGATTTCGAAGCGTCTTAGCGAAGCCATGATGTTGAATACCTTGCTCTGAAGAACACATTATACCTCGTTCACATGCTTGCAACAACATGAACAAAACGATAGAACAAAGACTTTGGTCTAGTCTCCAAATCATATCTTCAATGACTATGTCTTCATCTTGCACAAGTTTACATAAACATGAACAAAAAGATAGAACAAAGATTTTGGTCACGTTTTAAAACCAATCTTCAATGACAATGTCTTCACCGTGCACAAGTTTACATAAACGTGAACAAAAAGATAGAAGGAAGACTTTGGTCAAGTTTCCAAACCATATCTTCAATGACTATGTCTTCACCGTGCACAAGTTTACATAAACATGAACAAAAAGATAGAACAAACTCAACAAAGATTGTGGTCAAGTTTCCAAACCAACGGCTCTTACCAATATAATCTTGGTTATCAAATTGAAACTGTCTTTCTTCAATATCTCTAGCCCTCACTTGCTGCAGTATATCAGCAATACTCGTCCTTCCTATCCCATCGTCATCCAATGAATCCTGTGATTGTCCCTCACCCAATTCGCTTACTTTCACACTTTTATTACTCACTGACATACGTTGAAACTGGAGCGCGATGTCCTCGGCTGAGGCGGGTGGAACGGCATCCTTCAAAGAGCTTTTATACAACTCAAGCTGCGAATCTTCACTAGCCTATTGAAAACAACAACGATATCAAGCTTGTCCCGATTGGTCAATAGAAATTTACAGTCGATTTTCACGACAATCATATCAGTTTTTCTCTGATGCTCAAGAAACAAAACAATCGGCAACGTTGTGCTACGATAAGGATAAAATTGAAAACAGAACTGTAAAATATCACATACCATTGTAGAAGCAGGACTAGTCGGATTAATTTCAATCGAGCTTTGATCATTTACCTCACCACGTTCCATTTCCTTAATTTCAGCAGGCCTGAAAGTGAAATAGTAAATCAGCTCTTGTTTTCGCTAACTATTCTGCCATTTTAGGAACATAAGTTTTGAACAGGAAGATATACTGGACTTCTTTCTTAGCATGACTCTAATATCAAAGACATGTACAATTCCTGACCTCCACAAGCGCATTTTAATGGACTCTAATATTATAAATATGTACAATTCCTGACCTTGACATAGACACTTTAAATGACTCAAATATTATATATATATACAATCCCTGACCTTGATATAGACACTTTAGTGACCCAAATATTATAAATATGTACAATCCCTGACCTGAATATAAAGACTCAAATATTATACTTATGTACAATCCCTGACCTGAATATAAAAAGACTCAAATATTATAATTAGGAACAATCCCTCACTTTGGTAAAAACAATTTATATATCTCAAATACTACAAATATGTATAATCCCTGACCTTGACATAGACACTTTAAATGACTCAACTATTATAAATATGTACAATCCCTGACCTTGACATAAACACTTTAAATGACTCAACTATTATAAATATGTACAATCCCTGACCTTGACATAGACACTTTAAATGACTCAACTATTATAAATATGTATAATCCCTGACCTTGATATAGACACTTTAAATGATTCAAATGTTATAAATATGTACATTCCCTGACCTTGATATAATCACTTTAAATTACTCAAATATTTCAAATGTGTGCTGTCCCTGACCTTAATGTAGACACTCTAAATTCTCATAGTATTCTACATCTATTCACCTGCCATTTCGCAGATTGGAAAGACTTTTGACGGTCATTACAACAGGCAATTGTTTCTTCGCTTTTAGCCAACCGTTTCGCCGTTTCTCTTGTTTTTCCTGCAAGCGTTTCTTCGCTAGTTCCCGCTCCCTTTGTTCGCGCTCTTCATCTCGCGTAATCGCTTGCGCAGTGGCTAGATTATCGACAGCAATAGCCAAAAAGACATTGAGCAAAGTATCTTTGAAAAAAAATTCAGGAAAACATATTTCGAATATAGCAGCTTCACAGAAAAACTTTGCCATGATAAACAGACATGGATAATTATTGGATAGTGTTTCAAGACTCCACCGAAGTCTTTGTTCTATCTTTTTGTTCATGTTTATGTAAACTTGTGCACGGTGAAGACATAGTCATTGAAGATATGGTTTGGAAACTTGACCAAATTCTTTGTTCTACATAATTATTGAAAACAGAGTTTTATCTAAAGGATACAATTGCCTAAAATAACTAGGCCAATGAAATACAACGATGCCAAGATGCCTGTGATGGTATACGGTCCACCGCTGGCCAAAATACCCTCGTACATGACTGTGTTCCAGTCTTCACCCGACAGCATCTTCACGGGGAAAAAAAATCTTTAGACAAGGTCAAAACAAAGTATGCTTTGGACTTGAATGCGAATGCGACTACAAGACGTTTTTCTCCCCTGAACATTTTTATTTCAAAAATCTTCTTAGCTTTCATGTAACTTCTACAACAATATTTCGCATTCGTAGTCAACTCCAAAATTTCTTATGAATACCTGAAAAACAGCCAACATTGCTTTAAAAAAGTTGTCAAAATTCGTTCTTGGGGGATCCAGTTTGTTATTGAACCTAAAACGACAAAATATTTCAGTAAAGTTCAAATATCCCAGAGGAAAACCTTGTTCGTCGTACACACGAGCAAGTGAACTCATCAAAAGGAATAAGAAACATGTATCTTACTTCGCTCCAAACAACTGCATCCCAAGTAATGCAAATATAAATATGAAAAGCAGAAGCAAAAATATCAGACTGAGGATTGAGCGAACGCTGTTGAGAAGAGATGTCACTAAATTACGAAGCGACTTCCAAAATCTAAAAAAAAAGAGAATAGAGCAGTTTAAAATTAATAGAACTATCCAAGCTAAATGTAGGTTAGTTTAGTTTAGATTTCCCCTATAGTAACACTGGCTCAAAAAAAGATGACTCTCACTGGATCTCTAGGAAGAACAGTTTAGAACTGATAGAACTATCCAGTATAAATATAGTTAGTTTAGTTTAGGTTTCCTCCTGTAGTAACACTGGATCAACAAGAGATGACTCTTACTGGATCTCTAGGAAGAACAGTTTAGAACTGATAGAACTATCAAGCCTAAATATAGTTAGTTTAGTCGAAGTTTCCCCTGTAGTAACACTGAAACAATAAGAGATGACTCTTATAGGATCTCCAGGAATTTAGAACTGATAAAATTATCTGAAGGACTATACCGTGTGACTTTAAATATTCTCAAAAGTCTTAAACTTCTTAAAACACTGATTCCCAAACTAATGCCTTCTGCTTCTTGTAAAATCATCTCAACCAAACCACATAACACAACCTGGAAAATGATTCCTTGATACAGACACTTTAAAAGACTCAAATATTATAAATAAGTACGATCCCTGACCTTGATATAGACATTTTAAATGACTCAAATGTTATAAATATGTACAATCCCTGACTTTGATATAGACGCTTTAAATGACTCAAATATTTTAACTAAGTACAATCTTATACTTAGCATGTTCATCTTCTGATCTCTGTAGAGGTAGTGTAGCTGAACGGCCTACTTACCGTGAAGTCGAAGCAGTTGAACGCAGAAGCGAAGTACGTATGATAACCGAGACCAAACATTTTGAGCAACATTTCCGCGATAAATATAACAAGAAAAACAAGTTCACAGGTATCTGAAAACGTAGGATTATCAAGCTTCAGGAAACTTGCAAAGTTAAATCTATTCATTTTCCGTGCAGTTATCTTGGATGTTATGAAAAACACATGGGGCCGGTTGTTCAAAGTTGGGTTAGCAGTTAACCTAGGTTTAAAGTTAACCCACAGTTTCATATCCCCGTGATGAAACACTATCTACCTTTGAAACTTTGAAGGATTAAACTACCCATTAAGGGAAACATTTTGAGCAATAAACTTTTCAAAAATTTCAATTGAACAATTTTCAAATTCTGGTTAAAGTATTACACTAACCCAGGGTTAAGCTAACCCAGTTTTGAACAACCGGCCCCAGAGATATATTTCAAGACTCTGATTCACTTAGGATGAAAACTATTTCGAAAACGAAGTGTCTTAGTCGATGCAGGTTTTTATCTTTAGTTTAATTTTCCAGTCATGCTCAGAAAATACATCAAAGACGTCTCAATGTATTGTTTTTAATACTCATTCCTGGCCAAGACGAGAGATCGTCCAACTATCGAATGCTGATTCTAGTTTATTGGACAAATTGGTCACACAAGAATCGGAAAATGGAGGACATCTAGGTGCGTTGCATGATTACACTTGACATGTTATGCATCGCAGATAGTTGTTTTCAATCCACAGATAAAAATATTACCTCTAATTAACTTGCGATCTCTTCCTGTCGTATGACAGGTTGTAATATGCTTACCATTCTCTAGTTGTACGAAGTAGCATTCTTTTACTTTTTTGTTATTCATTTTGTTTAGTACTCGTTGACGTTCCGAGTATGGGTTATTCTGTACTCGAAAATAAGTTTGATATCGAACCGTGTAGTGTTCAAGTGGTGGAGGTAAAGTTTCAAAAATATGAAAGATTGTACTTATCTACAATATACATTTCTTGCTTTTCAATATTAAAATGAAGCATAATTTTAATTGCTATAGGATTCAAAGTTGATAGTTTTGAGAAACAAGTTTTTAACCGTGCAAATAGACGGAATTGGTCGTTTGGTCTACCTTGTTCACAACGACAGCGGAAGGTACCAGTAGTTGCATGTTGGAATGTTTCATTCGCAAAATATGATAAATTAGGTAGATTTTATGTGCGTTCAAAAACTTTTATGCTAAAGTGTCTCTTAACGCGAACATTGTTTATTGTTGTGACGATTGCACTAGTCATGTAGGGAAATCTAACTTGTTTAGTATTAAAGGCACGAACATCTGCACGTATTTGTCGAGAGCTCACTAGTGTTTTGGGCGGGAACCTTGAAATCTTTTTTCATGTTTGAAAAAGCGAACTATAGAATATCGAAGCTTTTTCCATGTCCGTACACGAAGTAATATTTTTTGTTTTTTCTACATTAAGTAACCTTCCTGAAGCAGTTAGTATTGTTGTTCCCTCATATTGCTCGCTTTCTAAAGTCTATAATATGAATCAAGCCAATTGTGTTGACTTTGCATTAAGATATTTTCTATTTTTATCAACATGTAGAAACATTATTGCTTCTGGTTGCCATGGAAATCAGTTTGTTATTTTTGATAACGTTCCACTCTACTGGGATGCTTGGGACGTCATGCCTTACCACTTGGAAACCAGGCATGTAAAAAATGGCAGAATTACTTGCTTTTAATTAGTATGCGGTATATGTCTCCAAATAGTTTATAAGTTGTGTAAGTGGTATTCCATTGCTATGATAAAGATGACGGCGGGTTGATTTTACCAGAATCGGTTTGAGAGCGTAAACCATTTTATGATGACATTGGATTGTCGATTGACGAATCAGCTATCAAACACGGAACAGCATCAATGAATTCAACGTGAACTGCAGGCCATAGGAACAGGGGGGCGAGGGGGCTTGTGCCCTTTCACTCTTTCTCTAGACTTTCCTATTTTACATTAAAATGAAGAATTTTCCGAGGAGAATAACCGTCCTAAAAGGACTTTGTCGAAACTACTTTGCTCCCACAAGTGAAAAATCGTTTCTACGGCTCTGTATACGGGCGATTACTTTTAAAGTCATCTATACTTTCCTGTTTCTCACCTTTGGTATTTTGATTCAGAGTCTGTAGTCGTAAAGAATTTTTTGTGCAAATGAACACGGTAAAACCGCCATGCCGCCATCGTTTTTACTATAGTCCAGGAAAACGGTTAATTATCTAGTTATTTTTAGAAAAGAGATTTCTGAAATCAAAAATAATCGTGAAATTGAAGTAGTCGAAGAAGGACAACTTCGTGTGTCCGTCAAGGTAAGAAAAGACTTTTCACTATTTTAATACGCTGCAACCTGATCTACTCATGCTTTAGCGGCTTAGTCAATTATGTGTACGGATATTTTATACGACAAAAATATTCAGACAGTCAAAGGTCAGCGCTTATATTCAGCATTGCCCGCGCCTTTGCATGTAGAACATGGAGTCACAGACACAGTCTCGCAGTTATGCAACTAATTGATTGGTTATAAAAGTTAGCGGGTAGTAACGAGAATTTTTAGATTACTTCTTGCTGACTTTCCAAATTTTGTTTTCATCGACTCTGGTTCAGTCCAGATGCATACGAGCATTTACCACTGAGCATTTTGAAAACTATCATGACATGCCCATAAAGTGTCGACAGAAACGCCATTTCTTGATGACGTCAGCTATGTCCCAAAGTAGTCAGAGATCGTTTGTTGTGCGTGTGCCTTTGGTTTTGCGGAAAACAAAACAGCATGGCCTCGAAGATGGCTATCATGGCGGCTGCCAATGTACCGTTTATTTTGTTGCGTAAAGTACTGACTCTTGTTCTAATCATCTGTTTCACGCAGTGTGCTCCTTCAGAGCAGTTACTTGGCGAGAACTTTGTTTTCAGCGACAAGACAATGTACCATTTTTTGAACAAAAGCGTTCCTAGACCAGCAAAATATGAGCCAGTTTATATCAACATGGTAATTAGACATGGTTCAAGATATCCTTCAGCATCCCGAGTACAGAAGATGTCTAGAATCCTCAAAACGCTGAATGCATTCTTTCCTGTAGACAAGAATGGCAATTCTACGTTTCAATACAAGTATCTCTCGCTTCCTTGGAGCATTCCTGCAGATATAAAAAATTCCGCTAGTAAGGAGCTGTCTAAACTGGGTATCCAAGAGATGTATTTAATAGCTCAGCGTCTCCTGGAAAGATATCCTGAGCTCTTCAAACACGGTTATTCTAATTCAAACTACAGTTTCATAGCTACGGATAAGTTAAGATCCAGTCAAAGTGCGGTGGCATTTGCTCAAGGCATTTTCGAGGAACGAGGCTCTGTGGGACGTTCGAAATATCAGCCAGTAGCCGTGAAGTTCTCTGGTCCAGCCGACAGGGACCGGGTCTTGCGTATTTATGAGGCTTGTCCCAAGTGGGAGAGGGTCCTTGCAAAAACTAATTCTGTCTACAACAAGTTTATGCGAGGTGTGCATGTGCGAAATGTCACTGAGAATATCCGCAAAAGACTGAACCTGAAAAATCAAACAATAATTACTCCGAGAGTCGTTGTTGAAATGTTTCTTATGTGCGCGTTTGGTGCTCAAGCAGATAGCAATGACGTCAGTCTATGTTCTTTGTTCGCTGATGAAGATCTCAAAGTGATGGAGTACTTGAATGATTTGAAGATTTTCTGGAGCTATAGCTATGGTCGGGATATTAACTACAAAATGGCTTGCCCACTTTATATGAAAATAACGGACAGTTTTGAAGAGTATATGCGCACTGGCAAACCTTATGGCGTATTTCAGTTTGGGCACACAGGCACAGTACTTCCTCTTCTTACGTTGCTAGGCTTGTATAAGGATGAGCTGCCTCTTCTGGCAGACAACTTTTTGAAGCAAAGCAATCGCACGTTTCGTCCATCAAATATTGTACCCATGTCTGCAAATGTCGCGTTCGTGTTGTACGACCATGTGAGGAAGAGCACGCCCAAGAACACGAATCGCTTTGCATCCGAAGTCATAATCCAGGTGTTGGTGAATGAAGTGGCGGTGAAGATTCCGGCTTGCAAGGGCAAGATTTATTGCAGGCTCAGAAAATTCCTGGATCATTATTCCAACATCAAAAAGACATGTAACATCAATAAGATTTGTGGAAAAGTGAGGAAAAGTTGCAGGAAATCCAGCAAGAGAAGATATGACTGATGTTCTTTTAAAATTTGGGAAACGAGGGAGAAAGTTGAAGAGGTACACAACGTACTCTTGCTCAGTGTTTAACGCCTATGCTTGGCATATCAGTTATCCAAACTAAACAGGTTTCTTGCTGGAGCTTGACTTACTTTTCAACTTGACTCGCTCGTCAACATCTTGAGAGTAAAGTTTGGTTCTAGTTATTGATCAGAATATTAAATGTTGTGTGCAGCAGTTGTGTATTAGACATAGTATTAGACAATAATTTTGTATTTTAGATAATGTATTTGCTGTACATCGGTTGTGTAGTAGCTTTGCACAAAACCACTCGATGTTCTAAGGGAAAAGCTGTGAATTTGCAGCAGCAGTATTGCAATAGCTCATGAGATACGCTTCCTGTTTGTTTTAATTAGATCGATAATAAAATGCTAGAGATTTTAATCGGAGTAATCTTTTGACCTAAAACTTCATAAAATAGCGTGAAATTAAAATCAGAATAAAAAACAAACAGTATATAACTTGTCCTGGATAGACCCACGGACACTGTTAGTATCACGCGTTCTAGTTTTTTACCCCTATTGTCGGACCCACCTATAACTCTTTAAGCCTGGTTCTCATATGCCGCCGATGACCGGCGAGGTTTATTGTCCTTGGTCGCTGATGCTTGAACTCTTTTGTCTATATTCTTTTCCAATAGTCAAACACAATGACTTCCGCCGGCATCGGCGATGTACGAGAACCAGGCCTTATAATTGTTAAAATATAATATAGATTGACGTTATAAACAAATTTTTTACTGAGTTACCCAAAAGCCTGCACGCGGGTGCGATGGATTCTCCTCAGCAGGCTGCAGAGGAAACTACCAGGTTCCTGAAGATTCAGAGATGATAGCCGGAGAATCTCATTAATGCTAGTTCATGTTTTGAAATATAAAGAATATTCATATACAACAACTTTCTTCCTTTCAGTTTTCACTGAAAATAAGTGAAAAATCATGGATTACACAAAAGATATCCTTGGATGCTGTTTCTCCTTTTGTTACATTTCACACGCAGGTTGGGGTGAAGTTCGCTATTTATAAATAATTTTGAGAAAAAATGAAATGTATTTATAAATAAAACTTTAATCCTGAAAATGTTGCAAACGAAAGAGGAGCAGTGGTGGAAGACGAGGGACATTATTCAAGTCATACTGCATGCCCACGGGCATATATATAGTTGTATAATGATTATAATTATATTGTCATTGCCGCTCCTTGCTTGGTTTGTAATTTTTCAATTTTGTGCTAATGTTGGGCATTGTTTTCAGGTCGAATGGCATGAAAACAGAAAATTTTTGAAAGTTGAGTTTCCGGTCAATATTCGATCTCCAAATGCCACGTACGAAATTCAGTTTGGTCATCTGCAAAGACCAACACATCTCAATACAAGTTGGGATTGGGCTCGCTATGAAGTAAGAAGCCTAAAGTGCAGTTTTGGTGGGCTATATTTTGAATTGTTGACTCTTTATTCCGGGGGTAGTGCACCAGAAATAATTTTTCTTGGACTTTTCACGCCACAATACTTTATACACACGGGTCTGACCCAACTTCTATATGCACTTTGTGCTCCATCGCAAAGAAACTTATGTCTGCATCTGGGTAGCTGCCAGTTTTGAGGCAGTTGAAAACACGTATAAAATTATTTACGCGGAGTGCACATATTTGGAATTTGAAAATTAAACGCCAAAATTGCATGAACATCTATGACCGTCGAAAAAAGACGCTATTTGCATTCGACACTAAAGGAGAATTTACCACTGTGCTTGATTTTGAAAACACTGACAAGAACTGTGTATAATTTTGTTTCGTAGCAGGACTGCAAAACTTATTATATATTAGCGTACGATTTGGCTGAGAGCACAACCTCTTCTCTATGAAGTAGGTAACAGATCGACGTTATTCGCCGCTCCAGCGCTACATGTTACTTTGTCAGCCAGTCTAGAGCTTTGTAATGATTCTAACAGGTCTGTGGTCAAAAGTGGTTCAACCTTTCTGAACATAACTGGGGATGTAGCATCATGAATAACAACAAATATGGTTTCTCTACGCGCAGCAACGTCATGAGTGTTTCACTGTAAGTAACGTTACATTGTGACAGTTACATGAGTATTTAACTGAACGTGTATCTGTTACTCCGAATTCAATTGTTTAACAATATATCTACTTTTATTCAGGTTTTCCTACAACAAAAACGTCCAAAAAACATCTGCTTCACAACTCTCTTGTTGTTTTTTTGAAAAAAAGCGCTAGTCTATAGACTATATCGCAGAGCGCGTTTCTCTCGCAATACCGCTATCCAACTCCCTTACAAACCACGACGCGGTTTCTATTATTTTTACTATTTGTTACCTATCACTCTGCAGAATCAGTTACCCTAAGAAAATGCAAACTTTAAAATTCTTTTGGGAGTTTCATAACTAAAATATGCTACTCACATTTCGCATCCCTGTCACAGTGATTCCAGTGCATAATGATATGTCATATTACATCAATCACCAAAGAGAGTTTTCTTCATCGACCGATCAGTTTTGTTTTAACCAATTAGATTGCGTGCTCCTAAAGCTCCTGATAACGACGCTGATATGGGAAGTCATGAGTTCAAGTATGCGGTTTTCCCTCACACAGGTGATTTAGCTGGGTTTCACCCTTTTTACCTCAACTAGCCTAAAACCTTACACTTTTTGCTGCATATGGGCGCTTTCCATTTACACGGACGGACTGGTCAGATCGATCAAAATGGTCTTTTTCCTGATTTGATCCAAATTTTACGGTCAGATTTGTAACAGGCCAAAACGTTTTGTTTTCCTTTCAACAATTTTGACCGATCTGACCAGTCTGACCGCGTAAATGGAAAGCGCCCTATGAAACTTCTAAAGGCCCATTCACACGGGCGATTTTTGCTGCTACTTTTCTCCCGCTGTCGAACGATGTCATAAAGTGGACAACTGGTAAAATATACTTGGTCTGTCAATTTTGCTAATGCACTCGCCAGTCAACCTAGTCGATCACATACGTGAAGAGGAGAAAAATTGCAGCAAAAATTGCCGTGTAAACGTACCTTTAAGAATAGACTTTTTTACCGTTGTCTTCTTGCATGGATTTTTTATGTTTATGCATGCGCGCAGATTACCGCACCGCGATCATTGTACACGTTACTGTGTACATTAAAGTGGAAAATGTTATAAATTGAAATGGCAAACACAGTTTAGAACATTAAAGCCGTTAACTGAAAACTTTGCATGAAAAGTGGTATGGCTTGTTTCAACCGACGTTCAAAATTACCGACTGAATCTTTTGAATCAAATGTATAGACTGCTGAGTAAAATACAAATGTTGCTGACTGTGACTCGTCAATTTCGGGAGGCGCACCACTACTGCAAAATAAAGATCCATACACAAAGTTCAAATACGTCGTCGGAAGCATTCGTCGCGCATGTCGGCCGCCATTTTCCTGGCAATTCAATGACATTTTTTGGCCAATAAACACGCTGCAGTGACTCGTTGCTTTGCCTTCTGGCAAATAAACTGCATATTCTTGCACAAAAAAACGAGGAGACATTGCACCGCTGAGTGGATCTTCTGCTGCATGTTGAACTTTATTCTGTGCCACTACTCCCTGTATTCTCAGTCGGACCGTGCCTGAGTTACATGTGCTACCGAGTGTACATTCAAGAAAAGAGTAGCGTATACTTTGTACTTTTTCACTGACGCTTCCCTTATAGAGTACTCGAACCGTCATTAACTGTGATGATATCACTGAGCATGCAAACTTCATTTGACTTAATTTTTATTCAAGAAATGCAGTTTGTATTTTACGTTAATCTGATTCCCATTCTTTCTTTGCTCGCTGAAGCAAGGTGGAGGAAACTATCAGGGTCCAAGTTTCCATTTTACATTATGCATTTAGGAAGTTTCCAGGATTCTGGATTGATACAACATTCTTATAACTTTAATAATGAGATCCTAGTGATTCCTTCAAGAGTATGTCACGGTGAGTGCTAACTTGATTACATGGAGCACTCTCGCATTTTATACAGTTGAAACAAATAGCCAGCTTTAGTAATATGGCTGCTGTAGTCCTATATTTAACGAGAAATTGTAGCAATAACCACGTTTTTCGTGCATCAAATACATTACCTTTAATTTTGACTGGAATCCCGCACAAATGTAAACAAACCACTGAAACAAACTAATCGATCAGAACTGGGAATGCTCGTTCGTGCATGGCGAAAAACAAAATACCTGTAGTAAAATATGAATTAGTTAAATCATTATTTATTTAGATCTGAAAGGAGTTTCATTTTTTCATCTTACAAATGACGCCATCGTTTTGGAAACTGTGAAAAAGGTGTACCTAACAACAGTTATCTGGGTCTTTCTCTGTGCCGCGCGCTATATGATTTGTAAATGTAAAATGCTTGCAAAAAATACTTTCGTGTTAGAAGAAGGCTGCATGCTTGCTACTTCCGGAATCACTGATCCTTTATAAAGTGTTAAAACTCGTAGTAAATCCCAAAATTTCTTAGTTTCAAAATCGTTCTTCAAATGTTTACGTTGTGCTAGATACTGTAGGGAAATAATTTTGGTATGTCATGATTATCTATTAGTTGTCAGTGGCGTGGTGGGAACAATTTTTCTGGGGGGGCCAGTGGCTTTTTAATGGAAACGCGCCCCTGTAATACGACACTTGGGAAGCGAGGGCCGAAGGCCCGAGTCGAGCGCCGCAGGCGCAAGCCGTGCTAGGGGGGTCCGGGGGCATGCTCCCCCGGAAAATTTTTAAATATAAAAGCTCTGAAATGCCATTTCCTGGACTTTGGGGGAAGATTTGACGGAAATCTGATGGTCAGGAGATGGCAATATAACGTGTCGAAATTTTAACTTCGTTAGAATTAAGTAGTACTTAAATCAATACGGTATCGGCTTTATCATAAATCTTTATTTTATATTAATTTTATAGAGGAAGAAAGTCACTCTTGAGCGACTCTATTCCTCTATAATGTCTC
>JAODVM010466041.1:0-41602 GCA_025400095.1 Phenganax marumi | reverse complement strand
AACTGATTTTTTTTCAGTTTATAAAACTGTTTTTTGAACAAATTTAAGAAAATTTTGAAAAATTGCACTGAATTTCCGTTTTTTGCACTGTATTTCCTAAAAATTGCACTGCTCTTAACCAGAATCAAGAAATTTTTTAATGTATGTTATTACTGCTTTAATGTCATACTGTTGTTCAAAGATATTTGTTGGCATGAATATTTACAGGGTAAATTAACTGAACTGATGACCATATTCATGTAGAGCTTCTAATTTTTGCAGTAATTGTTACTTGCTCATTCTGAATCGGTTCGTTTGCTTGATTCGTAATCAGACTCATCTGAATCCACCATTTGTATGAATACGGGTTCAGGAGGAAGAACCTGGACACCAGATGTAGGGACGCCATGTTCTTTTTTGAAGTTATTCTCATTATTAACCCAAGGTGATTGGGTTTTTCTGGTAACTTCACGTTGAACGCTACGTTGATCCTTGATATCACCATTTCTTAAACTCTAAAAGAAAACATAAAAGATTAGATTTTAGGTACCTATATTAAATCAACTTCTATTAAAGTAGAACTCTCTTGTCATATGAGCAAATGAAAGTACTACTCACTTCCAAGGTTTCTTGAAATGACTTTGTATGATTTGCTTTATCTTGACTTCTACTTGAATGATGACTGCTTTTCTCCATACTACTTTTAAATGCTTTATAACTCCCACGAGAGTAGCTATTAGCTGAACCATCTGATTGGCTCTCACTTGGCCGTGGGGGGACTGGGGAAAATTCTGAGAACTCGCTACCACTGACGATGGATGCGATCTCGGGCTCAAACTCCCGTGGACGACTCGCAGCTTCGTCTTTCCACTTTGAGCTTGATTTGGATGCTGGGAATTGGGACTTTTTTACCATTTTATAATGCTCCTCATAAAAATCTCCGTTCTTCAACGTTTCTCGTGGTTTTGAAACCTTGTAGTATGATTTCTCAGTTTCCGGAACGTACTCTTCAGCTATTTTGCCATAGTAAGATGATCTCTTCGTGCTATCTTCATACGATCTCTGCGGGCGGCTATCGGTGATATAGATGCCGTCAAGGGAGTGATGTTTTCGATCTTTTTGTTTCCTAAGGCTACTTTTTCTGAAATTTTTCGAGCGAGTAAAACTGCGTCGCCTTGTTGATCTTCGATGGTGTGCCCGAGGCTCGTGGTATGCAATAGGCAGCGTAGTCCAAGGAGCTTCGGAGTCGCCGGCAGCTGTCAATGACCAAGTGTACAGCACAGGTCTACGTCTAGGAGCAGTCGAAGTTCTGAATGACTTCTTGTAGTTTAATTTCGAGTCATTCCTTGATAATGACCTTGTTTGTCTACAAAAACAGACTAAAAGTTGTGAATAAAAACTCCAAAAGTTTGCAAGTGACAAAAACATAGGACAAACACTTTGGTCAAACCACATCTCCAAGTAGCTACTGACTAGTTGGGCAATATTCCATTGTATCAAAACTCACCCGAACTTTTTTGTAGTTTGAACAGGATTCACAAAAGCTTTGACAATGGCGACTGGTTGTTGAAACTGCACGTTAGAAATTCCATATTGAGTCTGACCACCCTCAGTGTAACCCAAATTCGTGTAACCATTTATTGCTTGCTGTGGCGTCATCATTGTAGGGACCACGTTACTTTGTGACGTCATACCTTGCTGTCTGGAGACCACGTGACGTTGTGGCGTCATAGCCGTGTCTCTGGGGAGTGTCTCTATCGGTTGAAGTCGTTCTCGTTGCACTGAAGTTGATTGCAAGGCCACAGCCTCATTTTTGGTTTCATCCTGAGTCTTCACTTCGCTTTTTTTGACTTCAGAAATTTCATTCGAACGGCTTTTCGATTCTTTGCTCACGTAACTGGAATACTGATAGTCATTGAACTTCTTAATTCTGTCTTCATCGTTCGAGTCACTTTGCGTATACTCTTCACCTTCAAAGTCCCTTTTATTATCGCCTACACCAAGTATCCTCGCTTTCCCAGTTCTTGCATTGTACTCAACCTTTGTGCGGTCGGTTGATCTCTCTCCGCTGTCCATTTCATCCACGATTCGAGCCTGCCCACTTTCTTTACTGTAGTAAACTTTTCTTTTCCCAAAGTCTGTTTCGTCCGATCGTTCCCATTCAAAACGACGATGTCTTTATAAAACAATACAAATCAGTTAGAACTATGAAGACAAGTGGACATTTTCGTGGAAAATATTGGATCAAAGTTACCTACTTTCTGCACGATTACAATTGGTGAAAAAGAAATGTTAGTTTGAGTTACTTGATGGTCTTTTTTCTTCGGTTTCTCCGTCTGAACCAGAGTATGGCGGCAATAATCACGGAAATTACGAGCACAACAGCCGCAGCAACAATAATCCAAACAATGATCTCCCAAGTTTCCATCGCAGGATTTTATAATTCTTTTACAACTAAAAAATAGCCGCAAGAATTTAGAAAGAATTCACCTACCAATCGTACTAATTTCTTTTCAACAAAATTATAAGTATATGAACTATTATTATCCTACCTTTTTAAATATAGTTTCTTCTTTGAAATAAATAAATTTTCTAAAATATTTCTCAAACGAAGAGAACTTTAACGTGAAACCAAGAAATCGAATATTCTAACTAAAATTCATTATCTATATCAAAGATTCATAACTGGACTCTTCGAGTCCTGCGTTTAAAATGAGTATGGTGCACAACTGGGAATATTGAGTAAGTAAAAATATTTCCGTTGAAATATCGATTTTTATTCACTTGAGTACACTCTGCCCAATATAATCAATTCAAGAAGTCGCTGATATTCTCAAGTGGCACGCAATAGATACACCGGAAATTTTGGACTTTAAATGTTAATCACAATTTGAAACACTGTATAGAAGAACACTAGGAAAATTAATGATGACAAATGCTAATCAAAATAATGGTCATTGAGTATATTAATGAAGCTGAAGTTCTTCTCTTATGCCACATTTAACGACTTTTAAACATGAAGTGTTTCCGTTAGACAATAAAGACCTCATTTTCTGGTCACAGAATATTTTTCAGGGTCGTTTTCAAGTGTTTGAATGGCTCTGTGTTTAATTTAGCAAATTGGTGTTTCATTGATTGATAGCTTAAATAAAAGTGTCGTAGAAAAGGCCATGAATAAGGAATAAGACATTTTAATTTCTTTCTATCGAGCAGGCTTGTTTTTCGTGATTACGAGGAAATTCGCCGAAAAATTTCTCACACTATAAATTGGAAACGGAAATATCTTTACTGCCTTTCTACCGGTTTTCAAAGAAAAGATATTGTCTGATACTTTTCAGCACTTTCGGCCAATGAATAACGGCAGAATTGGATAACAATTTTGCAAAATTCTTTTATTCACTGACGTAATTTAACCGTTGGTTACAAGTCGGTGGATAGTTAAATCATTAAATCATTAAATCAAATCAAATCATTCAAGAATAAGAAAATTTATTTGAAGCGAATTATAGTGTACTTTAGCGTGTTGGTGAATTCTTTTTATCGATAAGAGGAAAACGACGATCCAGCCCTACAACAAATACAGATGGTAAAGTTACATTTCATTGTGGACTACCCAAAACAATTTTGCTCTTCACATAGAAAGAAACTCTAGCGAAAGTTAAGACACATCACGTGTGTAATGACGTGAACACTTACATTGACGATTGGGGGGCCTGGTTCATACCACTCTGCGCACCGGCCAGTCCTCCAAACGACGGTAAACTGCTTGATTGATTAGATATTGAACCAAATGTAGGAGTTGACGATGCATTCCTGGAAATAAATTACGAACCATGATTCAAGTAAAACATAAAGAAATTTTGGCAAACTTTCCAGTCATATTTTTAAGTTCGTGATCGCTAAAATTTTTCAAAGACTCACCCAAACATGCCGGCAGCTTCTGTCCCTGCACCAAATACCCTACACAACATTAAAAAAACTTTAAGCAATCAACAAATTCAAAGCATTATGGAAAATGTGGTTCATGCAAATATGTGCACGGTAAAGGCAATATCTTTTATTGCAGCTGTGCCAACAAACATTTCAAGAACTCAACAAATTCAACACACTTGCTTGCAAGGAAAACATTTTAAAATTCAAATAAAAAAGAATTCAAGCTTGCTCAATGCCCACATTATGCTTTGTTTGATTATGTAGATGCAATCGCACCTTGAAGGACTTGAGCCAGTGGTAACAAACGGAGGACTGCTACCAAACGCTGTACCGCCCCCTGATCCGAACGTGGGCGCACCTCCAAAAGTAGGTGGTGAGCCAAATGCAGGCGCCGCCCCAAAAGTGGGCGCACCACCAAAAGTTGGGCTGGCACCAAATGCAGGCCCTGCCCCAAAACTTGGATTGGATCCAAACGCAGGTGGACTACCAAACGCGGGAGCAGCAGCTAAATTGAAATATAAGAAATATGCCGAAAAATTTGAAGAATTATTTTGAAAAAAATAGACGAATTATCAATACCTGGAGCTGTTCCAAACCCCGTGAGAGCTACACCTCCAGAATTTGCACCAAAACCTTCAAGAAAATTAGTAAAACTACGGCTACTTAAAGCAACAAACTCAAAGAACAAAATAATTATTGCATACCAGTAGAACCAAATGTTGGCTTAGAACCAGAGCTCTAAAAATACAAACATATGAGAATTATAAATATAACTATTCTTGTTTAGACAGACGTCTTCGGAAATAAGTTCCTTAGAGAAATGGAAATGAAAGTTTACCTGAAATGGATTTGGCGTTGATGAGACTGCAATGCTACCAAACAAACCAGAGTCTAGAACGACATCAACAAATATAACAGCATATAACTTATTGCAGCTGCAAAGATCACAAATGTTTACCTTAAAAATAAAATTCACTCTACGTTGGTGAAATTCTAACCTGAAGCTTGAGATGATGAAGTTACTTCAAATGGATTTCTGTTTGGTTCGATTGGTTTCCCACCCAAACCACCAAATCCACCTCCAAAACTTGACGCTGTTTCAATAGAGAAAAAAAAATTTTGTTTCAGTTTCGAAGAGAGAGAATAAAACTCAGATTCTAAAACTATTTATTAGCTCACCTGGTTTAGTTTCAGCAGGAACAGTGCTTGCGCCGAATCCTAAACAATGCGATAAAACAAACGCTAAGTAAGAACATATCGACTGAAACACAATGCAAGCAACTTTTTCTGGTGTTAAATCGAAATAATATACTCAAGCAGGAAGGCAATCAAAATGCAGCATGTCCAAGGAACCGGTAGAAAAGGAGTATACCCGTAGACATCCAATCAAAGATTACATAAACACACTAGCCCCTACCTGTAGTTTGTGATGAGCTGCCAAAGGTTGCCGGCCCAAAAGTGGGTTTAAACCCGCTCGCAGGTGCTTCATCCATACTTGGTGGAACTTGAAATAATGGCGCGCTAGAATTCAGGGTACTGGAACCAAGTGAAGGAGATGATGACGTAGCAGAAGTTCCGCCAAATGCAGGCGCAAAACTGAAGGTCGAACTTGCAGGTTGAACTGGTTGTAAATCAGTATTAGCAGGTTGAAAACCAGTACTGGCAGATGGTAAACTGGTACGAACAGGTGGTAAACCGGTACTAGCAGATTGCAATCCAGTACTGACAGGTTGTAAATCGGTTCTCACAAGTTGTACATTAGAAGCAGTGCTAGCAGAAGCTGTTGCCGTGGAAACAGTGCTGTTGATGCCTGTTGGTGTCGCATTGCTGGTAGTTTCATTTGATTTTGAACCAACAGTTGCAGTTGTCATCGTTGCAGTCGGTGTCGCGGTCGGTGTCGTTTGAAGGATGGACGATGTCGGTTCAGAAACTGACTTTACAGGTGTGGGGGCTGCCATTTGAGACGAAGGGTCAGAGGTAGTTTTTACCGGAGGTGTGGTTGTAAAGCTAACGGCAGCGGGGTCTGAAGGAACGGTTGTGAACGCGGTGAAAGGAGGTGGGGTTAGGGATAACCCAGACCCTAGAGCACCCAGCCTATGCGCAGGCTGTGACTCAGGCTTCACTTCAGAGGGCACCACGTCTGGAGGACTGGAACTGGTTGTTGCCTTCGCAATAGATGACGTCGACACTTGTGTTGTGACGGGTTGAAACGGCGCGAGGCCTGGTTTCGAATCCCCAGAAGAAAAATCAGCAGGAGTGGTAGTGAAAGGAGACTTGAAACCGACCATGAGTGGTTTGGATGATGTAGTTGGAGGAGATTGTGCTTTACTTGATGCTGCTGGGGTCGAATCTTTATCTGACTTTCCAATGGCGGCCTGGAATGTCAATAGGATTCCTGTCAACTCAATAACATTTCTGGACTTACTGTGCTCTAGTCTTGGCTAAAATAAATAAACCTAACAGATGCAGAGATGACTAAATTTTTTTCACTGTTTTCAACCTAAGTTAATCTATGGGACAAAATCATGAAGTACGACTTTGGCTCAAAACGTCGAAGTGTTATATATTTTACCACTCCTATTCATTTCAAATTTGTTCATCTAACCTGTCTCTGCACAGTCACTGTAGCAACGGGTTGTTTACTCTCGCCCTCAGGCTCCCCTCTCTCCGGGACATCCTCATCCAACGCTGGTTTATCAAACAAACTTCGCGCGACACTTTCTTTCCCAACGCTAGAACTTGCTGGAGTACTAGCAAGAGATTTTGATGTCTTCGGTTCATCATCTTGTTTGCCACCTCCTCCTGTAGCTGAAAATATTCATACAAAATATGAAGTGTTTGTACATATAGGATTTATGAAATGTACCGTTCGTATTTGCATGTTTCACGTTTCCATCAAGTAATTTCTCAACACACCTTCCTCACGTGATGGCGATTGGACAACACTTGCTTGAGTCTTCCCGCCAAATGAGAGTGGCCCAGTAGCACCAAACAGATGGCTACCACCACTAAATACTGGTATACTACCACTCGTACTACTACCAAAGACTGGGATACCTTTACTAGGAGAGCTGACACTCGCACCAAACATTGCTTGGGCACCAAAAGACGGCGTGAAAGTGAATCCAACATTTTGAGATGTTGTACTTTTCTCCGAGGTTGAATCACCGACCGGAGGTTTTGCACCAGTTGGGACTTGTGGGACTTTCGTCTCTGGTCGTGAAACTGATTTCGCAGCGGTTACAACAGGTTTGGTAGCAGGTAAAACTGGATTCTCCCCTGGTTTTTTGATAGCGAATGTTCCACCAGGTTGTAAGACCATTACGGGCGGTCCCGAAGATTGAGCGGCACTCGACGATGATCTTGCAGTGAAGGTTGATGCTGTATTGGAAGGAGGAGGCTGCGTCACACTTTTCATTTTATTCTCTGCATCTTTCACAGCTGCGTCCGCGATCAGCCGAGCATGGTGGTCAGCGTTTGCATCTAGCAAAACAAAGCATTAGCAACATTTTTCACACACCTCTCAAGTTTGGGTAACGCCTGAAGAATATTTAGCATACCATCGCACAAAACTTAACATTTATTCAGTTTCACCTTTTCCAGCAGTTTTATTTCCATCCTTTGCTTTATGTTCAACCAAAGTTTTCGCGGGAAGTGATGCTCCTAAATCTAACTTAGATGAGCCTCCTGACGCCCGCGCTACAGCAGCGGCTGCTGCAGCCTCTCGGGGGGAGAGAACTGTGTTGCTACCAGTTGATAAGGGAGCCTGAAAATGTATTGTCTTTTTAGGTAAAACATACGAATAAAACAATTTACAAGTAATGTCGATTGAAGTTGAAACAGATATACCAAATGGGATTGCCATTTGCTTACCTTGCTAACTGTATACGAAGTCTGGGTTGGATGAGGAGGATTTTCCTCTTTTGACAAACTCTCTTTAGCAAGAACAGTCTTTGGTGACAGAGATTTCAACTCAGCAGCTTTGCTCAAAGAAGTTGGTTTGTAGGAAAGTGGGAAATCATTAACTCCTAAAAAATATCATAAAGACGTTTTCAGTACTGGAACAAATGTTGCTAACAGTGGTTTTCATTGCTCACCATATTTGGGTGTGCTATGTAGTACACTAGACTTCACTTGCTCAGTAGCCACACTTCCTTTTGACGTCCTTAACTCCATTTGTTTTCCCGCTTTTTTCTGAGTTTCTTGACTAGCTGGAAAAGCAGGTTTCTCGTCTCGTACTGAGGTTTCCTCGGCTTCAGAACTCTCCCCAGGCTCAATCGATTCACTGGAGGATTTTCTTGACCGCCAATCAGAAACTGAACATTAACACATACATTTAATTCTATACAGATGTTTGAAATCACGTTGACCAATTTCACTCACTAAATGTAGTTTTTCTGACAGGAACAAATGATCGTTTAGACAACATTTGGCGAATTTCCGATTGCTTTCTCGCAGAAACATTATCTACAGAAAAATATAGAAAAAGAAATACATGAATCACGTTAACCTAGCAAATTTAGTCCGATATTGGAAGAATATAATTTTGTCATGTAACTCTAGTTTTATACTGAGTTTTATACGTTTTATATTCATATCTCCGATTCCCGAATGTGTCCCGACAAGTCGCCGAACGGTCCCGAAGTTTTCGCGCCAAAACTTCAAATTTGTTTTCAGAGTTTTTCAAAGTTTTTAAAGCCCGATACTATCTGCTGCTGAAATTTCGCTGTAAACAAGCGGGGAAGAGCAATTTTTCTCTGCGCTGGTTCCCATTTGTTCGAGAAAGGTAGACATATATTTCAAGTAAGTCTTTTTTGTTGTCTCAGCAACAAACTCTAACATTTTTTGATAAATACTTTTCTTAATTTCTCGTTTGAAAAAAGTCAAGTTTTTATCCTTCGGGAATTCTCGTTTTTTGCTAAACGTTTATATTTGTTTTCAGGATGCCAAAAAGTAAAGGCGAAGAACTTTCTGAATATGAACTGAAAAGGATTGAAAACATCAATAGAAACCTCGAGTTTTTGGAGCAGCTGGGTAGTACTACATCATATCTATTATACTCTTTATGTTCAACATTTGCCAGCTAGAATTTAAAAGTCTCAAAACGAAAAACCGATAGAACAAGCTCGGAATACTCGTAAAAATATTTGTTTGTCCCGCTAATCCCGCGGGACATGAAATCACGCGTGTGATGACACTTTACGAAAGACTTCTTAACCTCAGACCTAACACATGCTCCTTTGGCCCATAAGGGCCAGCGGAGGAGGCATCCCAGCTTTACAAAACGTTCTTATCAATTTACATTATTAGGACTTGAAGTTAACAGATCAGCCTATTTTCCTAAGAAACCAAGAAAAAATGCTAGGGTCGAGAGCGACAGCAGCAGTGATGAAGAATGGTTGCCTGGAAAAGATGAGAATAGTCGCAAGAAATTTAAACCATTCAAACCAGGTATTGAAAATTCCATGACGACGCCAATACGTCCTACCTATTTCTATCAAATTTTTTGAAACCGACCTATCACTAATACCACATTATCTACGTTACAGTTGTCAGGCCAATGAAGTCAGGACACACCATTACAAAGAAAGCAACCACTTCTTTAGAATTCCATTTGGATAACGAGGTAAATTTCTTATTGTTCATTTGTCATTCAAAATACTCTCTGGACAAATGAACGTACTACTACATTTTTAGGCGACTGCCAGCCAAGAAAATCAGTCTCGACCTTGCACCAACGAACACTCCAATACCAGTCAAGCAACGGATGACTTGGATTTTGAGTTTCTTGGAAAGCTTGCTGAAAACGAACAAATATTTGACAACACAGAACACGTAAAACTCGCCGTGATACCCAAATCAAAAAAACGATCAATCAAGTTTAAATGTAAAAGTGTTGAAAAGAAACCAACCAGACGTTCCACAAGGCATTACGCACGAAAAAACTACACCGAAGAAGAAGTGCCAGATGACGATCACTATATTTGTAAGTTGAATTACCACTGCATGCTGACTTTCCAACAGCTCAATCAATCAGATTTTTCTAAAGTAATTTCGATTTTCTCAAGACTGTGAACAATGCGACGACTTTTACTATGGTGAATGTCCAACACATGCTTTTAACATCATTGAAGACAATGGGAATAGTTTGGACACAAAGGCATCGGACGCGATGAAGTCCCTTCCAGAAAATCTTTCTATCAAACATTCAACGATTCCTGAAGCGGGAATGGGAGTTTTTTCAAAAGGAAAACTTGTAGTTAATACTCGTTTTGGTCCATACCGTGGAGTGAAGGTTCTTAAGGAAGATTTAGAAGAAGGAGTAAACACTTCTTATATGTGGGAGGTACGTCATATATGAAAGAAAGTCTTTTGATTGATACGATAACCAATCTAATAAGTTTATTCATTTTAGATATTACAAGAAGGAAGGATCCAGTATTACATCGATGGTAAAGATCCTCTTCAGAGTAACTGGATGCGTTTTGTTAACTGCGCAAGATGCGAGAATGAACAAAACATAGTTGCTTATCAATACCACGGAGAGATTTACTATCGAGTGTATAAAGAAATTGAAGCCAATGGTGAGCTTCTAGTTTGGTATGGGGATGAATATGCAGAACAGCTTGGTATACCTGTGTTTGACGACGAAGAAAAGCAAGAGGAAAAATGCGCTGAAGGTGATGCCTACAAAACGAAGTAACAGTTGTACGAAGTTTAATATTCCCAGTTTAAATTGTGCTATACTCTTTTGTATTTTTCTTGCAGTGGGTGGTCACAAGTGCAAGCATTGTGGACGAATGTTTACTTACCAAAATTATTTGGAAACTCATTTGAAACGATGCCCAATGTTGGTGTGTACTAAGTTATGGGAATGTGCTCATTGCAGTAGAAAATACAGCAGTGAAGATTATCTCAATGTGCATATTAAAAATGAGTGTAAGGAAAATCCACAGTTTACAAAGAAGGTAAAATCTGGTTACCAAAATAACGTTTATGGTTTAGAGGCGACAGGTTCGGCTCATATAAAAGCACAAAATACTATTTTGACCGAGAATGGATCTTATAAATGCAAGAGAAATGGGAAAACCGTGAGTAAAGACTTTGAATATCAGCCTAAAACTCAGAATGGAAAACGACCATATCAATGTGAACATTGTGAGAAGGCATTTACACAACAAGTTCACTTGAACATACACAAAAGAACACATACTGGAGAAAGACCATATCAATGTGAACATTGTGGCAAGGCATTTACACGACAAGGTAACTTGAACAGACACAAAAGAAAACATACTGGAGAAAGACCATATCAATGCGAACAGTGTGGCAAGGCATTTACAACTAAAGTTGAATTGAACATACACAAAAGAACACATACTGGAGAAAGACCATATCAATGTGAACATTGTGGCAAGGCATTTACACAACAAGCTCACTTGAACACACACAAAAGAAAACATACTGGAGAAAGACCATATCAATGTGAACATTGTGGCAAGGCATTTATACAACAAGTTCAGTTGAACAGACACAAAAGAAAACATACTGGAGAAAGACCATATCAATGTGAACATTGTGGCAAGGCATTTACAACACAAGGTGACTTGAACAAACACAAAAGAACACATATTGGAGAAAGACCATATCAATGTGAACATTGTGGCAAAGCATTTACACAACAAGGTGACTTGAACAGACACAAAAGAAAACATACTGGAGAAAGACCATATCAATGTGAACATTGTGGCAAGGCATTTACACGACAAAGTCACTTGAATATACACAAAAGAAAACATACTGGAGAAAGACCATATCAATGTGAACATTGTGGCAAGGCATATACACAACAAGGTCACTTGAACATACACAAAAGAACACATACTGGAGAAAGACCATATCAATGTGAACATTGTGGAAAGGCATTTACCACACAAGGTGAATTGAACATACACAAAAGAAAACATACTGGAGAAAGACCATATCAATGTGAACATTGTGGCAAGGCATTTACAAAGCAAAGTAACTTGAACAGACACAAAAGAAAACATACTGGAGAAAGACCATAATAATGTGAACATTGTGGCAACGCATTCTCAGACAGTGGGAACTACAATAAAGGACACATGAATTAAGGTTGCATTCCTCTCATGCGTTTTTCTCACGCACGTACACGCATGCAAAACTTTAATTCGTTTAAAGTTTTTTACTCAAAGTACACCAACAAGTAGGCACATAATTATTTAATATTCTAAAGTTTAAACAATACTTCGCCCGTGTGAAAAACGCTTGACTAGAAACCAGTCTTCAATGATGTCCAGGGTTTACCCAAGCCAGAGTTTCCAAGATGTACTCATGAAACATTCTTAAACCGTTGTTTAAAACCGGTAAAAGTATTCTTCATCGCTATATTCAACGAGTCAAAATTGAAACTTGATAATAGATAAAGTGAAACACTGCTTTTACCTGGCATTTTCGACGTCGTGTTTAATTTCTGTTTCATGAAACGTTCAGATAAATTAATAACATCGTCACTGAAATAAATAAAATCCAATTTTCAAAACCTAATAGTGCATAACCAAGTATACATATACGTAGCTTATCTTTAAAGAACATTATCCTTTCACCCATGCATCTTCGTAATACTGTCCATACAAAGTACTGCAGCATATCTTACCTCTCCGATACAGAAAGAGCTTGGCGATGCTTATTCTTGCAAAAATTTTCATTGTTTATACGACTTGACATTGCTTCAAGTCGCAAGGACTGTACATAAAGAAGTTGAAAAATAATCGTTACAACTAGGGTTGGGCGATATTTCAAAAACTATATCATGATAATTGTTGAGAAAAGTAGCACGATAATCGATAATATCGTGATAATTACAATAAAATAAAACCATGGTTGTCCACAATTGTATTTTTAATACCTTACAGTTACAGTACAACTACAATGAAACATTTTTAATACGATTTTGTTGTATTTCTGTTTTCCGGTGACACAAGAATTGCGGACTCGCACGTGTCAGCCGTGTCATGTTAGTCCTTTTGCTTTAAGCAATAACTTCAACCTTTTTGGGAAATTCAATAAGGAAAACAAACAACTAGGAAGGATTATCGCGATAACAATTCCTTCGACCATAATTTCGATATATCGCCATGCACATTTCTATTTTCGATACGACCATCGGGAGTAAAATTATCGCGTAATATCGATACTATCGATATATCGCCCAACCCTAGTTACAACAAGTGGTTAAACAAACATTACCGCAATCTAAACAGACATAATGGCAAAGATGCAATAGATAGTTGTAAATATATTATGCACACTCCAAGAATTTGTTCTACGAGAAGACAGGGTATATTAAAAAGAGAAATTTTTTATATGATTATGCTTGAGAATACAATGCCATAAATGTACCTGATTTTTAATAATATTTCTGTTTTGTCTCATTGACTGGTAAATAGTATCAAGACTAGGTGCCTGAAGAGTTCTTTAAAAAACAAAATACAAACAGAATTTTACAATTTCCTTATTTGCACATATGGCCATCATAGAAAATTTAAAAGATATTTTCAATTTTTCTTGGTCATTTACCTTGTGTTCTTGTTCTTTTTGTCCCATTGTTCATCCAAAGCCATATTGACTTCTCTACAATAAAAAGAAATACTTTTTACTTTCAAGAATACTACTTCATTTCAAGAATTAAAAAAAATACCAAAGGAACTTGTACTTCTACATAAACTATGGTCGTTTCAAGAGCTTCGTTTAAATGTAATTTCCATTACCGTAACGTATTGTCCAACAGCAAATAAGAAGAACGAATATCTTTCATTTTTCTTTCTGAACTAGGATCTAAACCACGATTCTTTACAAAAAAATAAAACTTTACTTTGGAAACCTGATTATAGAACTAACTTTTGACTTCAAAGTTAAACCTCATGCTGTACCTTGAGAAGTTGTAAATATCGTGGATCTGTCGCTGTATTATCACGAGTTCTAATAAACACATTTTTAAATCAATACAATATCCAACATACAGCAAAATACAGCAATCTTTCAAAAACTTTCACGAATCTTACTTGGCATCTTCTATCAGTCCAAATGCATCCAAAAATGAGCTTTTCTCTTGATTCACATCATCTTTTAAATCCTGAGAGAAATACACATGTATCAAGTTCACAGATTATTCTGATTCCCATCCACACACTAACCTCAATAGTACTCATCACTTGGTTCATAAATCTTCTGTAGTTATTCACTTGTTTTGAAATCTCTTGATTACTTATTTCTTTCAAAAAAACATCTAATTCTTTCAAATCATTATATCGATTCCTCGCTTCCTCCATTTCTTTGTTAAATGCTTCAACCTGGAACATTAGGGATCTTTAGATTAGAATTGACAATAACAGTATGAATGAATGTGCAATTTATTTGTTGAAAACTGCAAGCTTGTTGTTCTTCTGTTTTGACATTTATTGCATCCATATCACTGATATCCATGTAGTCTAGAACAGTTTTCTTACCTCGTTCTGAATATGTTTATAAAATGTCGCTGCCAATTGTTCTTGCTTAGATGGAGAAGGCTATAAAACACAACGCAAAATATATAGACTCGACCCTTTGAAACAATCGGTCTTCCAATGTGTTCTACTTTGTTATATCATTATCTAAGGGAAAATTATTGCACTAAAATTTCAAATTCAAATAATCCACTGCAGCAAATGCCAATTGTAACCAAATGCAAGCTAAAACTATTGCTTAATTTTTAAACTATGTTGAAGAACCAAAGTACCTTCGTCTGACTTCCATCTTTTGACACAACTGCCCCAGGAGCAACAGTATTTCTTTGTAAATTCACCATGCCTTGATAGGGTACCCCAGGATGTCTAACATTAGGGACTGGAGGTGTCCTAACAGCAGCCATATCTGGTGGTTTCACCATTGTTGGAGCAGGTTTAGAAACAGACTCTGCCTTGACAGGTGCGCTTGTTTCATTTGCTATGTTAGGCTTTGCTTCAGCAGATTGTAAATTCAATGGTGAAGATTTTGAAATCACAGGTTTCATACTGGGTGGTATGCTTACAGGTGAAAATGAAGCGCTAGGATGAGTGGGGAATCCAGGAAAATTCTTGCCAGAAGCTTTCGTAGAACCAATTGCAGGTGGCAGAGCAGTTGGTTGAGGATTGGTAACAAGTGTACTTGCTGTTGGTGCGTTGGTGTTTTCAGGGGGTACAGGGGGTTTAGGAGTGGCAATTTGTGTGTTAAATACAGCAGGAGGCTTTGTGGCATCCTTTGAAATTGGAGCTGTAGTCTTGCTTGCTTGTACAAGGCTAGAGTGAGAAGTAAGACTGCTTGGTTCTTTTTGTATGCCTGCAAATATTTAAAAATATGTTAGCATATAATGTATAGTTAATTTCCATAAACGGTACTGGACGGCAGTGGATAGTAATCAACTTGCAGATATCATGAGAAAAAAATGTGGATTCATTTCATCACAAATGTATTAGTCTTGTATGTGGTGAGAAGCATTTATTAAATAAGTTTGTTTTGCTTGTTAGAACAAGGAAGAAACTTCTGATATCCTAACATTTGACAATCAACAAAAGTTCACGAAAAAGTACCTGCAATCGCTGTATTCGACGATGCCTGACGCTCTCCATCTAGTGCCAATGTTTTTGGTGGCTGACAAATTTCTTTAATTGCCTTGGGATTCTTATTCATAATGTAAAATGGACACAGGACACCATCAGTTGTTAATAAAAACAATATTGGTGCAGGAGGAAACACTTGATCATCTAAAAAAAAACAAAATTACTTAATCATGTGCAGGAAGAACAATTTTTGTTTCCCAGATTTTGGCTGTACCTTGGTTAATTGGTCGAGTCACAGCAAAAGTGATGCCAAACCCTAATGGATATGTCTCTTCATTATCATGCGTTGTCGGTAGAACAGCTTGACCGGAGTCCATTGGAATCCATTTGACCCAAGGACCCTAGAAAAAAACAAAACATATTGATGCCAAATTAGATTAAATTAAATTAAAAATTAAACTAAAAATTAAACTAAAAATTAAATTAAATTAAAAATCAAATTAAAAATCAAATTGAAAATCAAATTGAAAGTTAAATTGAAAGTTAAATTAAATTAAAATAAATTAAAATAAATTAAAATAATTAAATTAAATTAAATTAAATTATATTAAATTAGATCAAATTAGATTAAATTAAATTAAAGTAGATCAAATGAAATTAAATTAGATTAAACTAAATTAGATTAAATTCAATTAGATTAAATTAGATTAAATTAGACTAAACTACTACTGACAGCTTTTTTACAGACCTCATCTGATTGATTAACTGTGACAACTTCATATGAACCAGAATATAATGACAATAGCAGCTTCCTAAAATAATTTTTGAAAAACAAACACTGAGATGTATAACAATTAATACTGGTAAGAAAACATCTTAAAATACCAAGTTATATCAAATTATGTGATAAAAATAAGATTATATTCACCACTGTGTGAGATAGTTGATATAAAAACATATTTCTCTCTCTTCACCCATTCCATAATAAACATCATCAAATACTTCAAATGATGGAGAACCTGCTTTCTAAATGAGTAAGCCAAAAAGACTTTAGCATGACTTTCTCTGCAGTAAAAAGTAAAAACGTTCAAAAAAGTACTAACTGGTGAATTGATGATAATTAAATTTGAAACATCATTGTCATCACATTCAGTGTAAACTGCAGCAAACTGATATGTTGAGATCCAGTATAACTCTGACACTAAAAGTTGCAAAATACGTTAGTTCAATGCAAGAGAATATTACTTGTCAGGGAATACTGTTGTCACTTAGTGGTTTAAAACAAGAACAATACCTTGACTTGGGTTTTGTAGTATTGTTGGAGTAGGGATTTCTTTTTTCTTCTGCAATTCCTGGTAATTTGAAGCAAATTTTCAAACTTGTTCACTTAGATTGAACCACTGAAAAGTTATATTCATACCGGAGTAAACTGAATGAGTGAGCCATTCTGCAAGCCAGCAACTATCTGCTTGCCTTTTGGACTCCATGAAACTACAAAGTAAAGTTTGATAACTTGAGTGGTTGTTGACTTAAAAATGCTCAGGTCATAAAGCTTAATACCAGCAGTAGCTGAGCATTGAAGACTTGCAATGACTGTTGCTGTAGTTCCATTCAATTTAACCATCATAAGATGTCCATCAGATAACAAAACTGCTGCAATATCACTTGAGGTAGGATTCCATGCTATTTGGTGTACTTTAGCATCTGAATAAAACACATACTTTATCAGTACAGTGACTATAGAAATCACTAAAAGTGTTACTAAAATTTAAAGATGAACACAATTATTAAGTCATTAAGGCAAGAAAATTTACTGCTCAATGGGAGACATTTGTGCTTTAATCAAGATAATTGGTTTGAAGTGATAAACATTGACTCCTTACCTGGAGTTTCTAAGGGTAATACAACTTCACAAAACAATTTCTTTGGGGATTTCTATGAGAAAAAAAAACAAAAAACAATTGAAAACAAGTTTGATTGAGAAAAAAGAAATGATTTTGTAGACCAACCGTTGAATAAAAGGCTCGAACATCAATAAAACCAAGCAAGAATGAACTGTCACGTTTAAAACTGACAGCTAATGTAAGTTCATCACATGACAATGCAATATGAGAAAACGGGAAACCAACATCAAAGCCAGTTGATGCAAAGTTCGTTTCTGCAACAAAAAGCAAGAATTACACAATTAAATCTCCCTAATAGAGGTGAAACTGTAAAAGGACAGAGGTATATCTTATCATAATAAAAATTCCAACCATAATATTAGTAAATGTGGATCCTACCTTCAACTTGAAGACTTCCTTGAACTTCAATGAACAGTTTTTCAACTGTCTCAACTTTAATTGCTTTTACACCTGTAATGAAATATGAAGCATTTTCAATGAAAAAACTGAACTACCATACACGCGCTCTGCAGGATTTTGCTGATCAATGGATTAAATATAAACCGAACCAAAAGCACTGTTTCTCACATCACAATTCTTATTTATTTCATTTACCTCACACTACTACATCGAGCACTTTTACACATTAAAGAGATATCTCTCGTATCCTAATGGGGGGTTGTAAATTGTAGACAGTAATCATTACTTACAATTGTTGTCTCCTGCAACATAAACAATTCCATATTGATTTGAAATAGCAAGCAAAGATGATCTTGCTGTGATCAAATCCTTAGGTGATTGAAACACTCGCAACTTTCGTAGCTGCTTGTAACAAAAGTCCTAGAATATGCAACATAATTAATTAATACAAGCTGAAACTGTATCAACTGTTGCACATGGCCAAAATTTTAATAATATTAGTTTATTAGACAGTCCATTAATGAAAGAATACCTTCACTTCAAGTTCTAGAGGTCGCCCATCATTTTCACTCATTTTGATGAACCAGAAAGTGAAAAATATCCCAAGAAATGATGACAAAATTTGCACAAATTGAAGCTCATTTTCGAAATTAGTCTTCCTGAGCCTACGCAACTGCTGTCCTGCGCAAAACTACATACATTGTTCTGATATAAAAGTATCATAACATATGATACAATGAAACGCATTATAGTGTTCTATTATCGACTGTGCCTTTTTCAATCAATATTGCTAAGTTTCGTATCGAGAAACTAAACATTTTGCCAAAAACGACAGGTTTTGGGTTTTGTTAACCTCCATCTTAAAACTTTTGAATACTTCATTTAGTGCAGTTATAACAAGAACTATATCCCAATGTTCACAGACCTGTTCTACTACAAATTAGGTGTGTGTACAGGCTGACAGTTTGTTTATTGTATTTTTCTAATATATACAACACTTTACAAAGCAATGTATCTTGCTAAATATTTGATCACTGTAAATCCGTGTCAGGAAAACCATCAGCTTCAATTACTAAAGCTCTCTCGAGAATAACACGTCCCTCCTAAACAGACATTACAAATCACTTATCATACTAGAATTAGAAGCAGACAAACCCAAATCTACCAATCTTTTTAATCAAGAAAGACTTACATCAGACATTTAAATTTTGCTTTTTACCTTATAGCGCTGTGACTCATCCACAGCAAACTCCTAGAAATACGACATAAATTAATGCCAAAATAAAAACCAAGTCATATAAAACTTAATCATATTTTCCTTGAATACATGCAATTATACTTACATACATCCAGCCTAGTTTAGCATCACATTTCTTACATGCAACATCACGAACCATGTGCCTTCCTGTTAGCTGTAATATCACCAATTTTTTATCAAAACCCAGAATACACTACTTTGTTTCTTTACTCTGTCTACCACCAGATAAACTTATTTATCTAGGTGCAACTCTTGCATCTGAATTGTCATACCATTACTCTATCTTGAACTTCACTGAACGTAATGTTCACACTAGAAAAATATAAGTATAAATAACAATTATATAGAATTAAAGCAAAATTGTAATAACAAAAGAAAACTTATCAATTAGACAATTACCATGGTACATGACGATATGCCACGTATATACAAACTAAACTACTTACACTTTATTAAAAAGAAACGCTCTTCCTGTAGCTCCAGTAAACCTCTAGAATACAACGAAGAAACATTAAAAATGTCTTTCAATCCTAACTGAAAGAAAAACATAAACTTGATGTGGTCACAAAATACCATTGAGATAAGTTGGGTTTTATTTGTTAAAACCGTGTCGCATTTCGCACAAGAATACAGTCTTGTCCCTCCAGGATGTTGTAGAAACGTTTTGCCCATTGTTTGATCTAGAAAACTCTCTAAAGTAGTTGCATTATTCGTGGTCTTTATAGTTTTAAAAATAAGACATCTTTGAAAGAAATCCTGTGGTGTTTACACTTAATATCCTTACTTCATGTAAACAGCATACAACCTATCCACCACTGATCTCAAATAAGTCTGGACAGATCTGAATAGTATTATTCTATATTGTTTTACGTCATGTTTGTGACTAATTCAAACCACTGTCTTAAAGAATCGCTCAAAGTCTCGGGGAGGGAGCTAATATCGCGGAGAACAATATAAAATTGAAATGGAAATTGTTCAATATAAGATTTTAACTCGGGTAGTTCATTTTGTCGAAATATAGGAACTTTAATATCCAGGATAGAGTCCCTATTTGTTGGGTTATCAAGAATTACGAATACCAAAAATATCCCTGCTTCTCTTGCCATTCTTACTGCTTTTTGAACGGTCTAAAAAGAAAGTTTTACTTTAGTCAAACTTAGTTTTCATAAATCGTAATTGGTGATGATATCTGATCCATCGTGGATAAAAATGAAACAGAAAATGATTTTTAACGGACAAAAAATTTTACTGATCAATGACAATAAAGTGAGATCATCAAAAATAAATTGCGATGCATGAAAACATGGCTTCAACAGCATAGGCCACAATCTTAAACCACTGTCTTGCTTCGTAATCTCTTACCTCAACACCTTCGAGAAATATCCCTCGACCATCGGAGACAATTAGCAAAAGTTGTGACGTATCACTTCTGGTGCTAACACGTGATCTAGATGACGTCATCACACTAGTACATGACGACAGCAACTAAAAGTACGGAAAAGGAATCATTGAACACATAGGGTATGAGTTTCTCTTATAACAATGAACTCCAACAAGAACCTATGGCTACGATGAAGAGTATCCTCTACAATTTCGTACTTGTGCAATCTTAGTTTTCTTCTGCTCGAAATGAAATTGACGCAAGATATCAGCACCAGATTGGTCAGTAAAGGTTTCATGAAACGGATGAAGCAATTGAACTTCTTCTCCAAAACTACAAAAATATGAGGAGAGATCGTTTAATAGAAAAAATAGACAACATCTAACATTAAAGAGCATCCCTACCTGCAAATGGCGATTTCCCCTGCTTCTAAACGAGTCAAGGCATTTGTTATCACTGCCAAAGATTCGAACGCCAACTAGAAAAACGATGATGAGTTGAAAATACCGTTTTAGAATGAATTAGTTAATTTACAATAGTGCTCACTGATCAATTTTAATTCGTTTCCATTAATTGGATGAATAACAATGTTCCACGAATTCTTTTATCTTGTTGGTTATTTCACTCTGTCCAACGTCAGACGACTTTATTCGTCAAGATGAGACTCGTAATGGATTAAGTATTACCTGTTTCGATTTGTTATCACCCATACTGGAAGAGTCATCAATAGCTAACATGATTTGATATTGTCTTTTACTCTTCATTGTTCTTCTCAACCAGATCTTGTCCTTACGATATTGACTGGCGATGTATGGGATCACTTTTCGCATATTCAATCGCTTGCCTGTACGATAGTCTCCTCTGAAGAATTTAGCAAAAGAAAGTCAGATTCCACGTTTCCTAGTTTCATAGCATTTGTAACACACGTTTACCTCAGTTTGTTGGCAATGGAGGGCTCGAGAACTATCCTAAGTTGTTCACAAAGTTGCTGGGAGTGTGCTGACGTCAGTTGTTCGTATTTATGCCAAGTGTCCAGAGCAATAGACTGTTCTTCAGAACTGCCTTGTTCTAAATCACGCCACTTACACAACAAATCCTCCAGTTCCTGGCGACACTTTTCCGGATCTAATGTGTGCATCTATTACGAGAAACAATGATGATGTACAGTAAGGTTTAAATTAAGTGCAATGCTGATAAGCTAAACTGAACTAAAGTGAAATTGTAGTGATAAAAAAGCTCACATGCTGAACATCCAAAGACGGATCATTCCCCATGAATACAGAACTTCTTGTGTCCAACCATTCTTTGTTCAATTCATCCTCAACCTTCATCTCAGTATCTTCACCTGAATCTCTCTCCACTTCAGTGAGATCTGGTGTGTCTGACTGTACTCTAATTCCACTCTGTTCCTCCTAGAAATAGTCCATCTTTCAATCAGCATAAAACATTGGCAAATCGCTCTTCCCTTCTCGTGGCCACGTTACCTTGCGGTTCGTAGAACGAGCGTCGTGTCCAGGAGGTAGTTCCCAGTCTTCTTCCATATGCTCATCCTCCTCCTGTCCCTCATCTCGACTTGGATAGTTAAAATGCTTTTGTTGCTGTTGTTGTTCAGATGTGGCGGCATCATAAACTTGAGTATCATGAATTTCATCTTCGTTTCTGATATGCTCAAAAAGATCAGACATTTTCAGCCGCTAAACAAGATAAAGCCTACTTCAAAACTCTTTCAAGTGTTCAAGTAAATTAGGGAAATACTTTGATATTTCATTGGAAGCATATCAAACATCATGAAATAAGAAAGAAAATAATTCGCAAGCCATGCTAGAAACAAACCGGGTACGCTCAAAAGCACCAAATTTCCATAAAATAAAAGTTCTCCAATCTTACTTGGTTGTTTTCGCCAAAGCTGTCGTCACTAGAGTCCAGTACTTTAGGTTTCTTGTGCGCGGTTTCATCAGACGATCCTAAAGTTCGATCTGCTCTTGACTTGTTCAACTGTTTACGATAAGAACTCTAGGATAAACAGTGTTAATATTAGGACACTTTATTTATCCCTCTAAATTATAAGTTTAGAAAAATACTTCAATGTATCTTATACCTTCTCATGTGAGAATGCATCAGTAGTGTTACTTGTCATACAATTGTCTGTGGAGTCCAGTCCACTTTGTTGCGCGATGCTATTCCCACTCCCCTCACTATCTCCCTCGGCCATGCTCTCGTCATGGGGAGGTCGTTCAGTTGTGTCGTCACTAGCAAGAGTCCCGGATGAAGCGTCAGGTTTGCCTTGATCTTCCATTGACTGAACATTATCTTCCTTAAAGACAAGTTAAAACTGAACTGACTTTGTATGCAATGGATAGCTCTCTATCATGATGATGAAAATTGATCTCGATAAAGAGAAGGGCTAACTCTGTTTACCTGGGTTATTGATTCAGTTTTCCAATCATTTTCTGTCACATTTTCATCGCCGTCTTCATTCTAAAACAGAGAAATGAGAGATGTTTTATAAATATAGGCGTTTTTGACCACATGCTCGTGCAATTAACTTCATTAGCTAAAATTTCAAGATAACTTCACCTTCTCTGCGTCAGACTGATTTTCTTGTTCATTATCTTGCTCCTCTTTGCTTGTTTCTTCAACTTGATTTTCATTCGACTGAAGATCACTGTCATCAATTTCATTTTCATCAACTAAAAAACAAGGAATAGCTCTGAAGAAGGCAAATCATTTCGCCAAACGGTTTATAACACCAATGGTGTAATATTTCAAATTGACAAAGTTGAATAAGCACATGAAAATTTTTTGATTTAAATCTTTGTAGCAGTCTAAACATTCGTTACTTTTCGATCAAAACACATGCTATTACCTGTATCATTCTCAATAGCATCATTTTCACCATCGCTTTTTACGTTATCGATATCATCAAAATCATCGCCAATATCATCATTTTCTTGATTATCCAAATCCAATTCTTCAGGCAATTTCATATCCTCTGCTTCCACTTCATCAAGCTTGATATCATTTTTATTGTCAGCAAAATTCTCATCTAAATTTCCTTGATCGTCTTCATCCTTTCCTAGTTCGTTGATTTCATCCTTCGTTTCATCTTGCTTTGCTTTCTCCTCGCTCTCCTTCGTTGAACCTAGGAAATATACAGGATACACGGTGAGTCACCTCGATTACGTTGTGCCTTGCCTATTTTCGAAATTATCGGCTTGTGTTGTTTTATAATAAAGGCAAACAAGGGCAGAACTTTTGGATTGGAAAATCAACAAATGTCCAACCTTGATTTTCTTCTTTTGCGACTATCTCATTCTCATCCACTCCCCCAGTCCCCGCACCTCGCTCTTCCGCGTCATTTTCCTGTAAATTCGCGGAGAAGTACCGAACATCTTGTAGTCATTCAATTGAACTCGTAGTGAAACCTGAAATTCTATATTACCTTATTATCACCGTCATCATCATCTGAATCCGCCCAAAGTTTCTCATCCAAAATTTCTTCATCACCGTTAACATCACCCATTTGTTCATCACATTCATCTTTGGATTCATCTTCAGATTCATCCTCACATTCACCTCGCTCCTCAACGTCGTGAGTTGCCCCGTCAAAGTCTTCGCTCATTTCAACGCCGTTTTCCTCATCCGCGATATTCTCATCTCCTTCATCGTTTTTCTCTTGCTCAGCACTATGCAACTAAACACACATATATACACTTTCGTTACCCTTGCTCTCCAATGCAAAACCTGAGAGATCAAGGGGACCATGAGGGACTAAGAGGGACCCTACGAGACCAAGGGGGACCCTGAGGGATAAAAGGGAACCCTCTACCTGCTCCTCATCCTCAATTTGATCACTGACATCTTTCATTCCTTCTCCTTCACCAATCCCACAATCCTCCGCATCCTGAAACGATGAGCCACCTTCACCCTCCTCTTCATCAGGGGGTAGACAAAATCCCTTCTGAAGCAACTCGGAGAAAATCCCCAACAACACTGAATGAAGTTTACACGAAGTACTGTGACACAACAGCAGCTGACTAAAGTAGTACTCCACAAGTAGGACATATTGGGATAGACATGGGTAGATACCAAGTGCAATTTCGCAAAGTGCCTGGAGTGATTTCTTGTTATACTTTTCATCAATAGCTTGCTTGAATTGTTCCATGAAAGATATCATCTCTCCTCTTATTTCATCAATATTTAATAAGCTGATGTCCTCAAAAAGCTCATTGTCAAGATTCTCAACAAAATACTTGTTGTCTAACGTTTCTTCTTCGGCTTCTGAAATACATAAAAATATCATGAAATTGCTATATTACAAGGTCAGGGATTCTGACAGATACCCACAATATATGAATAACTCGAAATGAGAAATTTCACCAGCCTAAAAATCCTTAACTATGATCCAAAAATTTCAAATGTTTCCACTTTCCACTCCAATGAATTTACCTTGACTAAGAAGACGATCTTTCGCTTTGATTATCACAGCCTCGTGCCTCTTATACCATTTTTGAAAACTCAGCAGAATCTTTTCTCTGGTTGATCTCAACTTGGTACGAAGAGTAGAATATTCATCTAAAAAGGAGTAGTATATTTATAAAGAAATCATCCAGTATTTTACATTTGTAATTATAAAATCACTTTTACCGTCAGAGACATCATTTTGCATTCTCTCAAAAATCACTTCATTCCACTTTTCAAATTCATCACAGGTTTTCGCAATGCTTTCTCTCAAACAAAACAGTGGCTTTCCGTGAAGTTTGTCGCTAGGTTTTAAAAGACAACGTGAAAAGGATGAGAATGTATAAATTTAAAATTTTTTGACCCACTCCTTACCTTGTACTTAATTCAATGCACTCATCTAAATACTTCAAACTCGTTTTCAGTTGCGGAAAATATAATCGTAAACTTTCGAAATGAGACCTGGTGAACAGCAAAGAAAAGGAACAAAGCCACTCAGACAATAATACAAACTTGAAAAGAACGAATTGGATCAAAGTAATGAATTTCATGGAGATTTACCAAGTAGCAATGAAGACGTCTCGCTTCTTCATTTTGTCATTTGAATATGGAAACAACATCAAAGTTTGCAAGTACAATTTGGATTTGATCTCAGAAACTATTTCCTTGAATGTCTAGAAAAAAGAAAAAAAAACAAGTTCATTTATCCAATAAATCATTCAGTTGCCAAATATAATACACTTTAATTTAAGAAAACATAAATTATTTCATCTTCTTACCCTAATGGCATGTTTGGAGCGAATGAAGGCATTATCCTGTGTACAAGATTTGGAAAGTTTTGATAGATGCTCAGAGATTGGGCTCATATCTGGATCAATCTTCTTCTCAGGACAACTTTCAAGGAAGTACATAAAGTTTTCTGACATCTCAAGACCGCTGCATAATATTTCAACTAGTTTTACCTACGAAGATTACAAAATAAGAAAGAAGCGATCGTTTCAATCGTACAAAACAGGACGGACCAGACAAAGTCTAAAAATACATGCAGAGATGTGAAATCTACTTACAGTCCATTCAGCCATCTTGTTTTGGGGTGGAAGACGACGATTAGAGGAAAAATCTCTCAACTGCCTCGTGATCAAACTAAACAATGATGATCCATGAATCGTAAAATAGACAACAAGCAAACAAGCAAGCAACCTTTAGCTCTATTTTGTGTCGCCAGTCTCTACAAGAGATTCTTCCCAAAATATTTTACCTTAAGTCAGAAAATAACTCTCCAACATTTGAAATTTTTTCTCGTTGTCTTTGTGTAATTTGTCGTAAATGTTCTGCTAGACCTTTCATTCTATCAACATCACCGACTGTGAGATCCTACAACATCAAAACAATTAGCTATTGTCACAATAATAATGTCTTTAAGTGGGTTTAACCGTGAGCAGACTTTTTCTTCTGGCGTGGGAAATCACGCACAAACTAATGTTCGTCGTGTTACCTTTGATGGTGAAAATACAACATTGTTTAGGATGGCTGAGCGAGCAACACATTTCTGGTAATAATTCAAGTTAGCTTCTAGCATTGGTATCACGTCAGAAGCCTCGCTGAAAAAGAAATACAAAACGGTGAATTGTAGGAATAGATAAAGTACATATCATTCTTTGAAACTGCATTCAAAGTGAAATCACTGCCTGGATAAAGCAACTTCTTACTTTTTCAACAAGTCAGTCATATTCTTTAGTTTCCTAGAAACGTCAGCGCAGTTAATCATCATCGGGTCTTTTAAGAGGCATTGCTGTCGAAGACTTATGCCTTTTCTGTACGATAAACCTGAAAAACAACAAAACATAAGAAAAAAGCAACGAATGAAAACAAATCACATGGAAGCACCTTGGAATTTACTCAAAAGCAAGACAATTCAGCTGGCCACGACGAAAGTACAAAGTACTGTAAGCTTTACCTAATTTTCTCAACGCTTTAAAAAGATCAGCTAAAGCTCTCTTCTTCAACGCTAGAATGTGTTTATGAAACTGTGTTCGTTCTTTGCCAGTCTGGATAAAAGAAGACATAATTATAATGACAAGAATTAACAATATTTGCTCACTATATGTTGTCCAACACTGCAAGCGTATAGTAAAACATTGCACAGTTACCTTATTGCCAATTTCCAATTTCTGAAGTGACTTTGCAGTACTCACAATTTCTTCTGAAAATCAAAGCATGAAACACCGTGTGTGAATATAAATATATCGGACATTATTTAACTATATATATATTAATTCAATATTACACAAAACTTATTGCTTAATCCATACAACTCACCTGTGAATTTTCTAACAGAATTAGACAATATCTCGTAGTTTAAAACTTGCAATTTTTGTTTTGTCAGTTTTCTCATTCTTGAAAATATTTGAGATGAGTTCTGGGAATCTTCGCTGATGTCTTTATACTCAAAATCCTATAACGTACAACATACTATAAGCAGAAAGATTTATGATTCATCGACAAGTCTCGAATTGCTTTCATTTCCCAATGCAACATTTGTACTGGTACAAATTAATATAAAGTAACATGTGCAAGTCGTACCTTATAAACAAGGGGGGACAGAAAATTGTCCGCTTGGAGCGGTAAGCTGGGCATATTATCATGGAGTACGTTGTGCTCTTCAGAAAATGTGTCTTGAGAAAACGAAGACAACAGAACTGCACCAAGGCCTTCAGACAATGCTGACTGTAGTTTGAAAACGAAATTGTCTGAGTACTTCATAGTTTTTGTACTTCAATGAATTCCAAAACTTACCTGATATTTTTTCATAATTTTCAATAGAGTATAATGAGATTTTGCACAAGTTTCTTTCATCGCCCAATAATTGAGATCTTTCCATTTCACAATATTAATAAAATCCTGAAAAGTAACGAAAAAGGTGATTACATCATAATTATTCTATTGCTGCACTTTATTTTCGGCGTAAAAACTTTCCATATGTTTTATAAAGCTGTAGCTACCTTCAACTCTTTTTCAATCGGTGTCTTGGCTTTTTGGATCATCGACTGAACACAAGTTTCAAACTGTTTGTAATAAGAACATATGTTCCACAAGATCGTTTTGACAACACCTGGAGAAGGAGAAAAGTATATCACCATTTGTTTCAGATATTTTTAAACTTGGACAAATTTGTACCTGAATTCGAATTCTGAGCAGGGTCAACTGTCTGTTGATTATAAAAACAGATAAGAATTTTCAACCTTTGTGAAAATTCTCCCAAAGGTGATGACTCCAGAAATTGTTGCAGAACTCGAATGAACTCAGAAAATTCGGTTGACTTGTCGCCTGTGTGTTCAGAATATTCCTGGATCACGTGATGTAGATGAAACCACCAGTGATTGGCCTTTTCACGAATCTTGTTTTCACAAACACGAAGCAAGGAAGACCAGCAACTTTAAACAAAGAAAAGCAACGCTGTTGCTATGAGATAGATCAACAAGCTTATGTCAAACTTATAAACGCCGACACTGACCTCAATTCAAGTTTTCTCCACTGAATTATCATTTGAGTAATTTGATCCAAATGATTTCTGATTGAAACATGTTTGCTGGCGTTAGATTCCCATTCCTAGAAGTGTTTAAAACAATATCTATTCCACCTGAATACAAACACGTTCATAACAGAACTGACTGAGAGAAATGGCATTTATATTTTCTTCACCTGTGAATGTCTAAGTAAAATTTCTAGGCCGTTCAGAATTTTCATGACGGAACTTGTGACAGAAAATGACGTTATCCTTTCAATCGTTTGACACAACTAGGAATATAAACGCACTTTGGTATAGAAAGGATTAAATGAAATGGTTAACTTTGTTTCATTGGACAAAGGTTGATGTTCTCAGACTTTGCCCACAAACAACAAAGTATGGCCTGGATGTTGGCACATTACCTGCACAAGGGTGGGATGTTCTGGCCACTGACTTAATAATTCTTCCAATCTCGTTTTAAAACTAGCAAGTATTGGCAATACTTGAATAATCTCTTTCAAATTACTGTCGTGGTAAATATCATACTCTTGACTTCTAGAAGTAAAGAACAAACAAATATTTAAAGTAATCAAACTTTGTGAAAGATCTTTGAATGAAGACAGCAACTACATTTACATCAATGTACTAAAGTATTTTATGATCAATATTCAAACGTTACCTGCTTTGAAATAAAATGTTTCCATCTGATTCCATCTATAATACATTCATACAATGTAGTCAAATATTCGCAGTAAACATTAATCAATGCTTAGCTATAAGAATTAATAAGTTATACCTGCTGTGAAGTTGACTCATTACGACAAAAAGACAAATCTTTGAGTAGCAATGAGGTCATTCTTGAATGTTTTTCAGTGGTGTTCGCTAACAGATCATTGTCTGAAAAAAAAAGGCATACAAAGATAAGTAAACAAGGAAGTCATCTTCGTTCAGGATTGGTTGAGTCAAGCTTCCATATATGAACGACGATTGTCGGCGATACTTTTCCGACTTTAGTAAAAGGAATAAGAATGAACGATCCAGAGAAATAGTCTGATAAAAACATCAGATTAAGAAGCGTCCTTTACTTACCACACAAACTAGCAATATCAGCAATTTCAGCTGCGATGTTGTAGCTTTCCAACGTAATTCTGACATCGTCGAATCTCACTTTTCTATCTTTCCAACAAGTATTATCCAGCGTTGCTATAGTTTGACAAACATTGGGTGCTGAAGAAACTAGGAACTGATGAATTTCGCAAAACTCCGCCATGCAAGTGTCAAGAATTTGATCTAAAGTCGAATTCCTGTCACTAGAGTCTTGATTTTTCTCAACCCTTGAAGCCGGCATTGTTTCTTTTGAGTCAAGGTACTTGTATTCCTGAGGAGCAAAGACAAAAATTTCTGAATTCACAGGGTAAAATGAGCTTGGTCTTACGAAAAGAAATGGTTCAGAAAATTTGCTGAAGAAATACAAAGCTTTGTAATTATAAGTCAGAGGAAAAAAAAATTTTAAACTAAAGTCGAAAAGATTGCAATGTCTTATAATATTTATAAACATACTTCATCAAAGCTCGTGAAAAATTCATCAATTTCTTTTTGGTCTTGTTTTTCATCAGATATGGCATCATCGCAATAAGTTCTCGTTTTAAACTTGTACAAACTCTCGCCTTCTTCTTCCCGTGATTTTCTCTCTTTTTCTCGCTCCAACCACAAATTTTTAAAACATTGAATAATCAGTTTGAGTTGTTCAATATCTTCTGGTCTGGTGTAGCCAGCACGGACGACACTTCTTTGTAACACTTTCAAAGCCAGCATCTGTGTTCTACGGGGGGGAAAAGTGCCGAATATACAAAATATTAGCACGAAAACAGATATCGATCAAAACATTAGGCTTCCTTTCTTTCTCGTCTCAATTCAACAAACCTTGACTTCAATCTCTCACTTGCTTCTTCTGATTCAGCTATGGTGACCATTGAAGTACTACACAAAGCTATGAAAAATAGATGATTGACTTAAATCTTACACAATTTTTCTTATTAATGCACATGAGGCAAACCTTGTATTCCCAGACTTATTTCGTCACTAAGTAAGACATGAACATCAAAAGAGTCCTCAAATGCTTTTGGCAGAAGATAAGAAATAATTTGCTGAGGAAGATACGACTAAAAAATAAGAAAAATATTGCAAGTTTGAACATAAACTATAGTAATGCACTTGACTAGAGAAAATGAAGTTCTATAACACAAATAGGCCTTATAAGTGTACCTTAATATTAAATTCTTTCCACTTCAGTTTGCTTTCAACAGCAGAAATGACCAATTCCGATCCTTGCACAATCTAAGCAAGATTACCACCCACCTTTTAAAACACTGTCTTACTATTGGAATACATTTCAATGGAAAAGGACGGCCCTGTTGATTTCAAACTGCATGATTAAAATCAGTAATCTCTAAAGCCACATACCTGGATTAGACCACATACACATGGGGCAAGGACATCCTCATATGCGACATATTCATTCAGTTGCAAGATAAAATTCCTCACACTTTTCAACCAAGTTTTAAGATAAAGAACATTCCGTTTCACTTCAGCAACTCCCCTATCGACATCACGTGAAGCCCACGTGGAGAGGCTGGAGAATATTCGGAAGATGTCTGAATAATCGCCAACAGTTTTGAAGAAATGTCGAAGCTTTTCTGAGATCTTGACAAACTAAAAGGACAAAATAACATTAAGTATTCATCAGTGAATGAACAGGCGACGTTCTGCTGACCAACAAGAAAACTTACTTGTGATGGGACAGGTCTATAGGCAACCTCGTTCCCAAGCGTCGACAGCTCAGAATCCAATGCATCACGGTACTGACACAAGTTATTCACGTGGCTTGGATTAACCTGCAAACTACCCGATCTTTCCCCAATCGAGATGCCTGACAATATCTCTTCGCTTTTCGCTCGCACGTTTAACTCGCAAGTCAATTCTGAGATCTGGAATAAACACAAATTAATTCAATCAGGGCTACTCATCGAGTCCATGCTGAACAATTCTAAACTGTTCTAAAATTCATCTCTTGTAGATTCAGTGTCACCTCCTGTTTAATATTTGCCACTTTGACATTAATTTCTTCAACTGGATCAACATTCCCAACAGGGCGCAGCAAAAATGATTGAATCATACCAAGATACACCCAACAGATTCCTTGACGAATCTTGCTTTTAAATGTTTTAGAGTTCTCTATAAACAAAAACGTAATTAAAAGCACATCTTTGCCAATCTAAGTAAACCATTCACAGAAACAAACACACTCTGTCTACTACATCATATCAAGCAAAGCAATGCAATGTAACGTTAAATTGCTGTGTAATATCTCGCCTGTATATTCATGATACCTTCATCAATGCCTGTCTCGGCAATTGTCCTAAATCCGTCAAGCAATTCTGAAAAACATCCTTTTAAAATGGAAACATCTTTAGTGCTTGGCACACGGCCATATATTTCCACTAAATCATCAAAGTAATTTTTCAAACTTGTTGTTGCCATCTCTGCTATTTGAAAACAATCAGACCAGCCAAGTAAATGTTCAAGTATGAATTCATTGTCTGTGTACTCTTTGATTGAAGTTAAACAGTGAAATAGGCGAACAAATGCAAGCTTTAATGACTGCCACTCCATTGATCTAAAGAATAGAAATTTAGCAGAAATTTTAACAAGAAGAAAAAACTGTTGCGTTAATTTTAGTGTATTTTCTTACATTCCCAAAGACTCCATGTTTGCGAAGTAATTCTGATGTAGCCAAAGAAATGATGACAAATGATTATACTCAGCAATTTTTGTATCAACTTCAAATAAGCACATTTCTTTGCGTGAGAAACTTTGTCCAGCCATTGTAGGGAGTGATAATTCTTGAAATGTGTTCACAAAACATTCGCTATTTGGCAAAGGAGACGCTACCTGTAAAAAGAAGATGTTTTGGAAAGAAATTCACAAAAATACTTCGAAAACTAATGCTATTGTTTGTCATTGTTTCTATGACTTACTCTAGAATAAACGTTATTTTCCGGGTGTTTAACTTCGGGCAATTCACAAAACATATCTGATAATTTCAGCACCGATTTCAAGCATTCAGAGAAACCATTTTCTTCCTACACATGATAAAAAGAAGACACATCGAACCATAAAAGAATACTAAACAGAAGCTCTGGAGTGTGGTTTATTAAATGGCTTCACGAAGTAAAAAAGCTGCAGTAGAAACTCACCTGGAGTTTCAGAAGAAAATATTGCACCACTGCAGTGTTGAGAGGAATTTCAGAAAGATATTTAGTAGAAAAACTATTAAGAGATTTCAGCTTGCATTCTACAATCGAATGAGAAACATTTGCCCTACGAAAAGAAAAATGAAACATAATTCAAAAACAAATTTCCATGATTTTCGATAAACTGTAATTCACCAGCGAAGTTCTCTGCAAAATATCGCCGATGGATTGCAACGCAAGAAAACCATGCAGGCTTTAAATCTGTTCTAAAGGTCCAACAAAAACTTTGCTAATCGTAAACAAAATATCCACGGCAATACCTGTCCAGTATTTTTTCCCGTAGGGACAACAATTTCAGCTTGTTAAAGCAATCAATGTGAGCAAAACGTGCCACAAGTTTTGAGTAACTTTGAACAACTTTACAAGTGAGGAATTTGCTTAAACTCTCTTCGTCAGAGTCGATAGAAATTTCTGAAAGCTTTGACAACATGTCCATTGTCTCATCTCGTAGCTCCAACCCCTTTAAGTCTTTATCTACACTTGCTGCGTAAGATAAAATGCAAATAGATTGATTGAATCATGTATATTGTACACAACAAAAAGTTTTTTCAACTAACAAAGAATATGTTGAGCACAGTCATCTCTTCTCTTTTCTTCACGAAGTTTGATCAAGGAGGAAATATCTTTTAAAAATATTTTCTGCCGTTCACGAATCTCTGGCACATTTTCTTCTGTCCGTTGCAAGTGTGATCTGTACAACTTGACAAGTTTTTCCTAAACATGAAAAGAATAAACATCGTGTTCCCACGACAAATTCACGTTGGCAACCATCTCCTATCGTCCAAAACTGAAGCAACAAAACAATACCTACCCAAGTCAAGTAGATTTTTTCAGAAACAAAAACAGTCGGGTGTTCAAATTTTCCAATCATCTTCCAATGATATGACGTCAATTCTTGTTCGCGTGAGCAGATTTCGTTCAGACATTTCCTGACAATTGATATTTCTTGAAAGGCACTAGTGTGTGAAAAACGAAGGATTGCCAGATCAAGTCATTGTGTTAGAAAATCGACGATTTCCACGTCAACATTTGCTTCACAATGTACTTACGTTTCGCAGTGGAAATGATTGAAAACTTCGCAAAGAGTTTGAAGGGCACCATTGTTGAAGAATTTCCAATGTAGATCAAACAAAACATGATGATCTTCATTTTGAGAATAAGTACGAGTACAAACGTCCAAAAATTGTCTGTACTCTTTCAAACATGTCCAAATCTGCCAAAACAATGATGAAGTCAAAGCATCATTGACCAACTAATACTGAGTGAAATTGAACCACATTGCATGAACACTTCATTTAACGAAAACAAATGATTTAAATTTATGTTCATTTTGAATATACTAGAAAAGAAAAAACACTCGAAATCATTTCAGGGTGTAGATTATGCAAACCGAGGGGTAAATTACTCTGAAAATCTTCGTACACTTCGCTGAAAATCCCAAAAAATCTTTCAAGATTAAAATCCCGCAAAAGTCCCAAAAATCTTACAGAATTTCAAAAAATCTGTAAAAATCCAAAAAAATCACATAGATTTCATATAGAACTACCTGATTTTTTAAAATTTGAGGCGCACATATTGCAAAAATATGCGAAAAAATTCGCCAGAAAAGAAAATGCCGGAAAATACTTCAAAAAAATCTCTAAAAAATCCCAAAATCCCTGAAAATTTGGCCAAAACTCCCGAAATCCCAAAAAAAATTACAGGGATTTTTTAATCCAAAAAATCTTCGTACACTTTTTTCAGAGTAATTTACCCCTCGGATCAAACAACTATTTACCCGTTCACCATTTTGAAAAAGATCCAAAGTAGGAAAACCGCCAATACCCCATCTTTGACATTTTGAAGTTTCGACTGTACAGTCAATCTAAGATTTCACAATAAATATTACCGTACGTGATAAAGCATAGAAAAGTAAAAATTATCAATATAATTTACTTACTTTTCCAATCGTAATATCTGGATTATCTTTATAATGCTCAGCAATAGCTTTCCATGTCGGCTCAAAACGTTTGCAGTGAATACACCTACATAAATATACAACAATTTGAGGTTATAGTTCTTGGCGACAGAATCTCAGAGTGCTGTACGGGCATCATCGAGGAGCGTTTCACTACAAGACTCTCGTAAACTTTGCACCAAAGTCTGGGCTACAAAATGCCTAAAAGTCGAAAAATCCAGGGAAACCCTTGAAAATTCCAAATAGTCCAGACAAATCTGAAAAATATCGCAAAATAAAACGAAAATCTAAAGAAGCCAGTAATTTGTAAGCAAAATCAGAGGAAAAATTCTGAGAAAAGGTTTTTGAAAGCCTGATAATCCCGTAGATTTTGTTGGGAGTGAAATGCCCACACAAGGCGTGAATTTCAATTCCTCACCAGTAGTGACTACTCCCATACAGGTTTATAACGCACTTTATGTCATTTGTATTGTACAATGAGTTTCTAGGAATGCCTATCACTCTCACCAAGGCGCGTAAAAATCAACAAAATGCAGACCAACGCCTTGTTTTATATGAGCATCAAAATTTTCACTGGTCAAAATCAGCAGGCCATTTTCTTCTTTGATTTCCAATTTCTATAAAACAATGCAGAGCTTTTTTGGACAAAATCCAGTGACTGGTAGTGCAGTCATCCAACATATTTTTTGAACAAACAAATTTACTTCTCATTACAAAGGGAAACCCTCATGGCTCTTAACAAAAAATTAACTAACATTATTTAGAATTTGGCCAACAAATATCTCTAGTTCACTGAGAGTTCTTCTTCCATCAAATCTGATGGTGTCACCATCATGAAACACCTTCATCCTGGCAAAATTATTGATAAGTCTATCAAAAAGTAACCTAGCAATAATTGACCAGAGCTTTCTTTTCCGGTGAACTAGGGTCTCTCTGATCGAAGTGCATTACCACCTATGAATGACAACAGAACTTGGCAGATAGTTTGGTTTAAAATCTTTCTGTTTTTCAAAGTAGCTGTAGTTTTCTATGACATAAAAATTCTTAGTAGTCCTAGCAATTACAATCGCACTCACGTTGGATATGCCAAAATATTTTGGTCAGAGCAAAATGCAGTTTCTTCTAAACAATTAACCTGCAGTGAGACAAGTATTACTGCATAGTGACTGAATTGTTTTATTCGGCATAATTTTTGTCTGTTCATGCTCAATTGAAACATTAAAACATTTTGTGTTATCTCACCTTGCTTATTTTCATATTATTCTGTTCAGATTTATCTGCAAGTTGGTTCCATGTAGGAAGAAGCTCCTTGCAATGGCTGCACCTGACAGAACAAAAATTTCACCATATGTTGTTATTTTTCCCAGTTGAATGACAAGCAAACCATTATGAAAACACTCCAGTATGCATCCACAGTTTAATTTACAAAGGCTAGCATGAGTAAAATGCTTTCAATCATTATTGTATAACATTTTAAACCCTTTTTGCACTTACCAACCAGACTGCAAACTTTGTAAATTGAAAAGTGTATATTGAAAATGTAGCATACTGTATATTTCTATCAGCCAAGTCAAAACTGCATGCCAGAGATCTTACCCACATCCTACAAACTTGCCAGACTGGCATAAAACCTTTATGCCTTTGCTGGATATTTAACAGACCAACTACAATTTAACCCCTATACGACTAGGAATACACCTTTATGTGTCCTACTGACAGGTTTTCATGAATTTTTCCCAGTCTAATGTCAGACCGCATTACTTTTCAGCAGCCAGTTGTACAAAGTCTGTATAGGCTTAACAGTGGATAAACAAGAATTTACAAACACTTCTACATCTACTGTAATTCTTTGAAATCCAATTGTATGTGCTAAACCTAAGTTAGATGCATAATTATTGTACACATTCAGTTAAAAAAACATTCAGTTTGATTGCACTAGAAACGTATACATATAAATGATTTACATTTTCAGCCTATCTACCGCTTTAATAAGCTAAAAATGCTTCGTACAACCACCTCCAGTCGGGGAGAGACTCTTGCTAGTTTACAGTACGTTTTATACCTAACTTGTCTGCCAGTGCCTCTTACTAACCACTTGACCAACAATGCAATGTAATGTACCAGTAACCAGTATATTGAAATCTCTCTAGCACAAGCTGATTCTACTACTCAGAGGAAGCTCTTGCATGTAATACATTAGCAAGTGGACAAAAGTAAGTTGTAAGCGATCGACAGACAGTACCACAACACTTACCACGGTGCATAAAACATAACAAATTGAGACTGCCTGTTTCTGTCACTATCAGACTCTTTAAACCTTTGTACATTTAAAAAATCCGCGGAACATTGAGTATTTAAAATGTTTTGAAAAATTGTTACCGCAACAGCGTAAGGTAGCACGTTTTTATTCATTTTGTTACCACACAGTATTAAAATTGTGCTGGTGCATACTAGTATCTATTATTGCTTTCAATTTTCATTGGTACAACATAAACACTGATAAACACACGTAATCTGTTATGATTTGGCAGTTAAAAGGAGACGGGGGTGGGGGGTGAGACGTAATCTTTTAATAGAACTTGAAGTTACCTTTGCGACATATTTGTAAGCAAACGACTAATCAACGATCTATCCTTTATTTTTTACTACCGTAAGGACAATAGATCATAAAGTAAAGAATAAGGTAAAATTTTTGTGACGAGCCAACATCCTCAGTATCCTCCCATCAGAGAAGTCTTTCAGCCCGAAGTCTCCTACATGGACCGAAAACGTCACGAAAACGTTGAATGGACAAGATCGAATTACAAAGAAAGTGAAAAAGACATGTACTAATTTTTATGACTAATGCAAGAACAAACATGAATGTATAATGCTAGCTTGCATGTAGGTATATGAATTTTATTGGTGCTCTGACCCTTCAGCTACATACTGAGGTGTCACTTGGCCTCATGGTTCCGACCGCGTGCACAGACGTAATAAGCAGCGTGTCATGAAAGCGCAATTAGAGCTAATTATCGATTCCATGAGAACGGGCAAGGCGCACGACGTAAAAATGTGAAAGGGAAAGAAATTCGGCAGTTCTGTGTCGAGATGAACAATACTTCACTCCACGTGCACACGAAGCACGAAGAACACGTCCCTCCTTATGCCGTGCTCTTCATCTTCACCGCCTGTTGCATTGGAGGTATTCAAAATTAAAACTACATCCCACTTTAGAATAACAGTCCTATAAAGAATTATGGTTGAATTTTTTGATAAGTTCGAGTTTATAAAGCGATTAAAAAGCAGTTTTTCAAAGATTAAAGCCCCTTTCACACGACCAAATTTTCTTTGACAAATTTCATTTATGAAATATTTTTTGATCGCGCAAATTAGGAATTTTTAACAAATTTAATTTGACAATAACCCAGCTTTTGAAAAAATGCATTTGTAAAGTTAAATTTGTTGAAAATTCCTAATTTACACGGTCAAAAAACATTTTACAAATGAAATTTGTCAAAGAAAATTTGGTCGTGTAAAAGGGGCTTTAAAGCCTATTTTGCACTAAGCGGAATTTTCCGTGAGGAAAATAAATCTACCAAACTGATTCGCTACCAGTATATATTTGAAACCAATCACGTTGCCAGATTTATAATCCGCACGCAATATTCCGCCTAGTGGAAAATAGGCTTAACTTGAAGCGAAGTTTGAGAAAAGCATAAAGCTAGTGTTTGTGTCGTGTCCAGTTATGTTTTCAGTTATCGGCATTCAGTGTTTTTCTAGAATAACTTTAATTAAGTTATCTTTTCGTGTTGGTTACCTATAAAAACATTGATCAAGATGTATAAATATTTTAATGAAATTTAAAAGTGCATATGTAGATTAAATTATTTGGTGACAAAGCTATCAAAATAATAGCGTAGCTTAAATAGTCGCATCAGTTATGCAAGAAAGTGTCAGTTTACTCTGAAATATATGGAAAACGGTATCTAAAATAATCTGTTGCTTGCATGCACAGCTGAGAAAACTGTGTATCTTTTTCTGCGCGTGGTTTTGATTATTCAGCAAAACACAAACACTCGTTCTGATAACTACATATTTGCAATGTTTGAGTAGATTCCATATAACAACGTCGTCTGCATCAGTATATAGAGATCCTAGATGAAGGACAGGAACTAGGAGTTACTATCGCAAGGAAAATGCTGCCAGACGATTTTCCTCGTCAAAGGGATACCTCTCAGGGTTAAGCCATTCCAGGGCGCTGTAGAACACACGCTACTTTACAGCACCCTGGCTATTCCAGTGCTACAAAAATCAACATTAAATTCTACTTTTTATGCCTTTCAATAATTTTAAAACTTCTCGCTTCTCCTTGTCTTCATTCATGCAAACGTTATTACTTTTTGGTTATGTAAACATTGTGTAATCCGTTGCGACAACCTTGGCACCAACGTTACGTTGTTTTTGTTTCGACATGCTGAAACCAATGGCTGAAACACCTCCCCGTTCTTCCCCGTCAGGTTAAAACAAGATTAGAAGTGTCACGTGTTACTCTGCGTGGTGAACGCGAGCGTTGCGTGGGATTGTATGGATTAATTAGTCTGGATCGACATAGATTAGATTTATATCCTACAATGAAAGTAGCTCTGGGGAGTTTCTTACAAACTGTAAACTAACGTAATGTTTACCGGACCTACTTTCACCAGACATCAACAATCGAACTATTTGTGCAAAAAAGCTAATATTTCTACGTCTGTGAAGTAGCTTTCTGTAACAATAAAACCATATATAAGCCGATCAACTACCAAAAAACTTCAGCTTTTGTGATATTTTGAAACTTGAAAATGTTTCCTGTTGCTTTTTCACGAAATTTTCCAAAATTTTCGATCGTGTCTCAAACAGTTCTCAAACCGTCCCAAATTTGCCCCCAGACAATTCCAATCGATAGCTATATTTGTTCGTTTTCCGACCAGAAAAACGTGTTTTAAAATTTGTGAATTTTACGTTATTTTCATATTGGTCTCTCAAAGTGTCACATATTTCTTTTAGACATACATAATGGATGAATTTGTCTAACAATATTTTTAGATCATAAATTAGCTTTTTCTATGATTTTTTTATGAAGGACAGTTTTGCTATACTCCATGCCGCCACAAAAATATGCAGAAACCAAATTTGAAAGGTCTTTGAACTAAGGCTTATCTTGAAATTATATATAGACGCAGATTCAACTGTTATTTTTGATATCTTTATTCTTAGACGAATATTTTGCAAAAGGAAGTGTGATACTTCACACTAATGGCTCTCGCGTGCCTCGAGTCTTATCGGCGCGCTTTCAAGTGCACGAAAAGTTAAAAGGATCATAATGAATTCGAGTCGTCTGCGATCAGATAAATTTGTGTTAAATTTACTGTGTGGACAATATGAAGCACAAGTGGCAAAAGTGAGAAAGAGAATCATATTGACTCGTGTTATATCCTGTGTGGGCCGCAGAGAAAATTGCTGATCAAAGATTCCAGCCCGTTATGAAGTAAGCTCTTTTATAATAGTAGTTCAGGGAAGTTTTAGCGAACAGCTGTTTCGTGTTTGGACTTACTTTAACTCCGCGAACATGGGTACCGAAAACAGATATAAATTGAAATGATCTTGTGTTTGCGCTTAGTCGAAACTATAAAATTTTGCAACAGAATACCACGATGCCTACTATGGTTTACTGGACGACAGTGTTTATTATCAAAGTTTGTTCAATCGCAAACCGTCTATCCCTATTGAGCGAAGAGAAGGTATGCCGCTGCAAAAAGTGACTGTAGTCGGAACGTGAAATGCTTTTTATTGGGGAGTTATTAGGCTAAAAATATATCTGAGCTAAAAATACACCTAAAGCCAAAGGTGGAAGATGGCGCTTTTGATATTCGATTTAAACCATCTTCGACGTCGTTTCTTGAGCTAACTCGGAGAGCGAGAACCGAGTCCTGGAATTAAAGTTGACGCTCTCTTCAGCTATAGGCAACGGTAAATTGCATAGAACTTTTAAGTTCTTAAAAACTTGCCGTTAAGAGACGTCAAAAAGTCGACGAAGGCTTGACGTTTACAACCACTCCAACATCTGTTGTGCGGCTTTAAAATCGACTGAAAAATTGCAAAGAATTTGTGGTGACAGATTTTTATCTACTTTCTTACAAAAGAATTTAATTAATCTAATGATACGTTAATTTGTCGCCTAATTGTTAACTTATATGGCTGTGCATGACCAGCTCAATGCCGTTCGTTGATTCGATTTGTTGTTAATTTGCGTCACTCAAACCGGCTTTTTAGCGAAAGCTTTTCGATTCACAAGTTCGGTGTCAGCAAATTCTTTCCTTGACTGGAAATACACGCCTACAATCAATCTAAATCTGTCAATAAATTAATTCAGTAGTTGGCCTATCACAGGGTACCAAATCTTTGGCGGAAATATTATGAAAGCTACTTTGAAAGAGAGTATTAGAGGTCTTTATATGCTGGGAAATTTAATGTGTTTCTTGACAATTTTCTTGGAAGTGCATTAGCTCGAGCACAAGGAAAAATCTAACAACTGCACGTACATATATGAAAAAGCTGTTTTAATTTAAACTGGACTCAAGTTTTGTAAGAAAAGTAGGGAAGTCTTGATAAATTTCGTCGCATAAACGAGATATTTAAACTTGTTGAGAGAAACGTTACAAAACGGAAATTTCTCTGTTGCCTATAGTTATGCAATTATACTAAATACCAGGCCAGATGACAGACAATATACTCTCAAATCTTCACAGTCCAGATTATATCTTTTATATCTTATATCTTATATATTTTTTATATCTTCTATATTTTCTTTTCTCTATCTTTTTGACTCCATCATATTATCGTTATTTCTCTATGGTATTGAAATTTGGGGCTCGGCCCTACAAAAGAAAT
>JAODVM010465930.1:0-21359 GCA_025400095.1 Phenganax marumi | reverse complement strand
CGCAGCGTCCTGGATCGCCGCACGGGACATGCCATTCCAGGCAGAGTTGAGGCGTTTGAGGACGAATCGAGGAACCAGCTCGCGTCCAGCTATAGCGTTTCGGGATTGGTCTGAAAAAGACTAGCTATAAGGCGATCAATTGGCCTATATGGCCTACTGGCACACCCAAATCCCACGTGAGGAACCACCACGGCGGATCTCCTCAAAAAGACGGCTTGGATCAGCCCCAAGTGGTAGGCGGCTGCCACCATGCTACTGAAGAAGATCACTACCTCAAATCCAGACCCAGGATCCAGGCTCCGATGGTGGGAGCTACTTCGTGCCGGTGTGAGACCGGACCCCAACCTGGGGAGGTTTTGGGAGGTTTTGGGAGTTGCCACCCGTCACCGGACCCCAAGAAAAGACACTTTTGGAGGTTTTGGGGTCTCCAGGCCTGGCAGTGCATGACGTGCTGAACAGGTCTAGGTGTAAGGTCTAGGTAAGTGTGTTCGTCACACCGGCACCCTCCAAGGCGGTGGCTGAAATGACTTGAAGATGGCTGGTGACCAGTGAAGTCGGGTGCCGGTAGAGAGATGGTTGCATGACGATCCCCTCCCAAAACATGCACCTTTCACCTCTTCACCAGACTCCCAGCCAGCGCACGTCGGCGACACCCCCGCGAGCCGTCAGCGACACCGCCCGGACAGGGGAGGACGCCGTCGCCGTCGCTGTCGCGTGGTTTCTGGGGGCTGAGGAGCTGGAAGCACTTTGAAGGCGAAGAAATCTTTATAACCGTCTCCAAAGACCTCGGCATCGGTGTCCGGTGTAGGCCGACCCAACAGCCGCCGACCCAACACGTGTAGACCTGTGACGTTCCGATTTCTGGCTCCAAAGACCTGCGGACGAAGACCTGCAATGTTTTGTCTCCACAGCGGTGGAAGAGGCTGGGAGAGGGTCGGAAGTCTGTCCGGTGAACGGCTGGAAGACCAGGGCAGCTGAGGGGGTGCTGCTGGAAGACCAGTGGTGAGAAATGATGGAAGTGGATGGTAAGGCCCCTGGATGACCATGAAATCCGAATTCCAAACAGGTTTTCACTCCACTTCCATGATTCTTTCATGTGATGCAGCCTGTTTGTATCATGTGATGCAGTTGCATCCTTCAGCCTCTGGCTCTGTGCTGCACTCACCGGCCCTTTCGAACTCTCAAGCGATGTGAAGCCCTACCCGGCCCTCGTCCGGTCTCGCCAGGTCAAACCGGACTTCTTGGACCCCATCAGCCCATGTCGGGCCCATGAGCTGTGTGGTGTGAAGCTTGTATGGATCAACTCCAACTCCACTCTGACCCGTCACATCCGTTCCGGACCGCTTGGGAATCGCCGGCCATGCGATTCGGCCGATTCGACGTGTCCGAGTGGCTGGGTTGATTCGAAGCACCAAAGCACACCAAACCACGGGTACTTCTACCGATGTCGGGAATCCACCAGCAAAACATCAGTTGCACAGGCAGCTAAACATCAGGCCACATCTGCCAGTTCAACAGGCATGCGGGTTTGAGAACTAGAACATGTGGTAAAACGGGATCAACGAGGCTTTTTTCTCTGCACATCCAAGACTACTGAGCAAACAGACTTCCCCCCCTTTGGCCTTGGAGACCGTTGATCATCCAGGCCAGGGCACAAATTCACTGCCCTTATCGGCAAACGCCAGAAAATTGGACACCATGTCGCCCGTCTGCTTGAAGGCTGTGAAGCCCGCAGTCGTGCGCATAATCAAAAGACCTGTCGCGCGCCGGTGCGCGGCGCTGGTCTTTCGGGTTTGGTGCGGCTGCGACAGTGCAGTTGGAAGCTGGAGATCGCAAAACAGCAGTTGGAAGACCCTAAAAAGATCACGAGAGTGGGAGATGAAACCTGAACTGAAGCTACCCTGATCGAAGATACATGTGTTCTCCACATCCAAAGACTTCCTCTCAAGATCTCGATGGGGTGGGTCTCATCATGCACCCACCTTCGTTAAGGTGCTCTGAGGTGTTTGAAGGTGACGATGTGAATGATACATCGCAGCCTGATAGCAAGCTTACCTGTCGAAAAAAATACATATAAGGGTCAGTATTCCTTTATAAGAGTTGACCGCAACTGCATCACTTAACCTATCAACCCTAGCCCAGCAAACCCTCCCGAATGAACCGACCGAATGACGTCCGTATTCTCCCACGCCCCAAACTCCCACCCTTCACAGTGTACTTCAGACTGAGTCCGACCCCAGTAGAACCCTCCTCCCAAAGAAAAACACCTCAGAATTCCCGCAGAAATCCCAGGCGCCAATGAGAATCTGCAGCAAAATACCGGTGATCACCGGGCGCCAGGTCACTTGGCCCCTGCGGTCGGGTCAAGGTCAGACCGGGGTGGACGGACCGAGGGCCGAGGGCCTAAGCGGCCGAACGTCAAGAAGGGCTGAAACCACTTACCCTATAGAAGTCCAAAGGCTATAAAAAGAATGGGTCTTTTAGATGACCAAGAAATACCCTAACATACTTCCTGTCGGTCAAAAAAAGACTAGACCTGGATGTCTTTGGACTTCTAGGGCTTTCATAACGAACCACAATGCATTACTTACGGGTTAAGCTGCCAAACGAGAACGTGGGGGTCGGGTTGCTACGGGTCAGTGCAGGCTGGTGATTTGAAGGTTGTGTGGAGAGAATACAAAGCTGGTGCGGATCCTCGCACAAATCTTGCTCTCTTGCTCTTTCATACGCCCCTGTGCAAATTTCACGTGGAACCCACCACGTGCGCTGCCGTTGCTCTTCAATTCGGTCAAGTCCTCACCAGCTCGGTCGAGTCCTCACCAGCAGTTCCATTCTTCGGGGCCGTGGATGTGGGGGCAATGAGAGGGGCCTCCAAGTCTGTAAAACAGCTACTCGGACAGTCAATGAGATTATAACCAGCTAAGTTATATTATATAAATCTGGTTGTTTGAAAGAGAAGATCAAATCACCAATGCCTCGAAACCTTTCATGGTGACGGTGACGGGATGACGAAACCACACCTCGCGCCTCGGCACCGGGTCGCCCCACTCCCATGCACCGCTTCTTCCAGCCGAGGCACCGGTGCGCAGAGCAAAGCCAGGTGAGAAGCACCAGCAGTAGCAGCCCGCAGCCCGGCACCAGGCGCTCCGGCTTCTCCTGGAGGAAGCCCCACTTCGGGGGCCTTTCGGGAGGCATGGGGCCGGTGGCAAAATCGTTGAGAACCGTGTGGGTTCTAAGAGGTGCGGCGTTCTGTTTTTCACTGGATGATTGGAGACTTGGAAAGCCAAGAGATCGAGTCACGTGGTCTCAAAATGAAGTTGCTGTGTACCAAAACCGTTGAGTTTCAATTAGAACCACTCCTACTTCGTCCTGGTGGCTGTTTAGCATTCTAACGGGGCGGTGTGGGTCCATTCCAAGCATCGAACATCCCGCTAGGTTGATGCCTCTAGCACAACCCCTCAATGACTGGTCGTTAACTGATATGTTCTTCAAATTCAACTTACCTTCGGTGGTCTCCAGGGTTTCCCCAGTTCGATCGGCGGTTTGATCAGCGGTGCTATCTGGATCAACAGAACAACCCAACCGCAGGAATGCGGTCGCCGTTGGAATGCGGTCCCGTGCGCGCCCCGGTCCCAGGCAAGAGTACCCCAGAGCGCCAGCATGGCAAGGATCAGCACACCTGGATGCAAAAGGACCAGGCGCAGAGTGAAAGCGATGGGCAATGGGAGGCGTTTCGTGAGTTTGGAACCCAAACCGCAAGGCCCCAAACCCAGGGGAACAGCATGGAACAGCTGCTGAAACAGCCCAAACACCACGCTTTGCGTGTGAATCTTGTGTCATTCTCTCGTGTAAAAAACGAACCCCTGGTGTTGGAAAAGAAACAGCTGGAAGCTGGTCCCATCTCCCTCCCCCTCCTCCCCGCCTAGGATCCAGCGTGTGAAGGGTGCCACCTGGGAGGTCCACCAGCATGCCTCGGTCTTCGGTCTGGTCCGCTCTGACGGCAGTCCGGTCTCTTCGTTCGCTCCCACCGCGCGAGAGTAGCCGCAACGACCACAGGCATAGACCACCGGCATAGACGTTCTACCGCCGAGGTTAGAATCCACACCGGGGCAGAGGTTAGAAGCCCTATCTGCAGCTCTCTGCAGCTCTCTGGGGGAAAAAGAAGGAATTCTTGGAGGGTCTGTCTTCACCCGTGCTTGTCCAAGCATCCAATGGACATCCCATGAACCACAGGGGACACCTGCTTTCCATCTCGTGCCGAGGGGCGGATTGCTCCAGGTCCTTCCCTCTCCAAGCGCGAAAGGCATCCCTCAAGTCCGGTCGAGCTTCTTCCGGACCCCAACGGGGGAGACACGTGGGATGCGGGAGTGGAAGTGCCCCCCAAGACGAAGGGCAGTCGGTGCAGGTGACTGCAGGCAAACCTGCAGGTGACTGCACGTGACGCTCAAGTTCACAGGAAACTTTCTGGACATCTTCCATACATCTTCAGTATGTAGAAACAACTTGTATCGTGTTGTAGATGTGTCTGGAGTCTGTGTATATACTAACTTAACAATTGTTTCGTCTTTCAGACACACGGAGAACAGCGAAGCGACGGTTTCCGGTAGACGCCGCGCTGGTCGTGACGTGTATGATTGATCGAACGGACCCGGGTCGCGAGGGCACACTCCAAGAACTACATGACATTCATCCCTCAATATCACTGAGGGGGTGCATGCTGTGTGGAAGGGTCTGTGAATAGAGATGTTCCAACATCTCTTCCTTGCAAACGTCCTAGATGCTTCTCCGTCAAAACCACACTCCCATCTACACTGACACCATAAAGAAATTAAACGATCTAAACGGTGTTCCTAAGCCAGAAGTGGACGAAAACATGTTCTGAGAATCTCCGGACATGCATGGTTTGGATCTGCCATGGCAAAAACCCTAGCTCACCCGATCTGGATGAGCCAAAGACTTTCCTTTCACGTGAGAAACCGCCCGAACTCCCGAACTCCGCCATCGAATCGATCAGGCACCAAAGTTGACAGACGGCGATCACCGCCGCAAGACACACGGGGACCTGAGCTGGGCGGTGTGCCAGACCGTCTCGGCGGTGTGCCGTGCAGCTTTTTCTCAAGGGAAGCGCGGTGCGCGCCTTCAGCGCAGCGGATGGGGAGGCATGTTTGTGTCTTGGGATTGCGCATGTCTTGGGATTCAAGAAAGAAAGAATGACATGATCAAACAATATGAATGACATGATCTTCGGATGGGCAGCATTGCTAATCCTCCTGCACCTGCACAAGCAAAGCCCAATCCGACCCATGGTCGTTCCGGTAAAAAACGCGCTTCACGCCGAAGGTGTCAGGGCTGGCACCGGAACCGGCAGTCCTCAGGCACCTCTTCTGGTTGATCCAGCTGGCCCAGGGGGTTCAAGATCCATCAAGCTGGCCCATGTGTCAATATTTATCAAGCAGCTTGGGTGTCAGAGTGGAGCAGACCACAAGTGGGATGGTAGCTTGATACCATCAATCATCAGTGTTGAAGCACAAGCTACCATCCCACTTTCCAAGATCCAAACTCTTGTGGCCCAAGTCCCAAGTCCAAGGTCCCAGGATGATGAGACACTGATCACCTCTTGCCGACTGTTACGCAATGGGATACACCCGGTGTATCCATCTGCAGACGGGTGACGAGACCATCACATCCATGAAAAGAAAAAAACTACAGACCTTCACTGCATCCACAGACCATCTTTCCAGCTACATCTTTCAATATGTCCTCGTCAAATCCGGATGTCGGCATGCACGTATGCTCCATCTTTCCCACCAAGGAACCAGTGCCCTTTGGGCATCATGGACCAGGGCCGCACAGAGGTATCCTGCGTGAGCCGCGGGCCGCGCGCATCCGCGCGCGGCTCCGCGTTTCCATCGACCGGTGCAAGCGAAGCGATGGGGAAGCGACGGTGGCAGGCCGATCGCGGATCCCATGAGGACGGCGCTCCACTCGGGCACAAACACATGCCTCATGGATCCGAATCGGGAAGGTGACGTTGGTCGCAGTCGGAACACGTGGGTCGCAACTCTTTCTCCGACCGTCCAGTGAAGCGTGGAGGTGATGACACCTTTGTGACAGAAATGGAATCCAACACTGATGGGATAATTCCTGGACTCTTCCTATGCAACATGTCTGCCTTTTCATCCATGAAGCCAGCCTAAGCCTGGCAGAAATCTTGCCATGCTTGGCAGATGCCAGATAAAAAAGAATCATTCGCCTTCACAGTAGATGGCCTTTAATCCTTCGTCTGCGGACCCCAATCGCCGGCGATCCAGGCCATCGGCGGCGATTGCGTGTTCAGTTCCGTCCTGCCACGGGCAGCCAGAGCAAGTGCGGCCGTCTCTTCAAGAAACATGGCCTCGGCCGGACCGGCGGTGAGGACGGCTGGTTGGGTGGTCTTCTCCCGGCCGAGGTCCCAGTCGAAATGAACTCCGTGCGCGCACGCACACATGTTGGCAAAAAGGTGGAGGGTTACAAGGCAGTTAAGTGAAGGAAGAGAAAGGGAAGGGTCTTGCAAGCCTCCACTCCATCCATCATGATCAGATCTTGAAGAAAGAGCAGCAAGTATTATAGTAATTAAGTCAACTATTATTTAATTCTAATTCTATTATCATGGGCCATGGGTCGAAACCAACCGCAGTTTGCTGAAGCAAAGATCTTCGCAGCTCGCTTCCCCTGGCAAACACTCCTCACACCCTGAAAAAAAAGAAACGGACGGGAAGGAGAAGGAGTAGCTTGACCTTGGCATCCCCGCGTGGACGCATCATCTCCTCAAGGCGTTTTGCCGTTTTCTCAAAACGAAATCGGGAGAAGGAGATCCTTTTCCAGGGGCTTCTTGGAAGCTCCGGACATGATACTCTTGTATGGGTAGGACATGATCAAACGTCCTGTGCTTCTTTCTCTGCATCTACTGTCATAGTCTGTCATATATACTTTTGAGCGAGAAAGTGGACTCCAAAAAGAAGGATGAAGAAGGGCCTTGAGATCCCACTAACCTGTGAGGGCGGAGCGGAGATGAAGAAGGACCTGCTGTCGGAGGTGTTTGGATCAGAACGAACGGATTCGTGGTCCACGCCACGCGTGCCTCTGCCACGCGTGCCGCGCGAAAAGACAGGTGGGGGTTGTTACATCTTCCATGGTCTCTCTTTCAAGCATAGTGCGATCCCCAAATAGATGAGTGGCACGGTGTCCAATACATGTTCAAATGGGGATCTACTTTTCTATCTGGAGGTCTATCTTCGCAAAACCCACGCCACTCATCTTCAGCTTTCTGTCCGAAGTCCACGACACCTCCTCTGCACCGGGCACCGTGTGGGCAACTCCCAAACCACCAATTCGATAAGGTCAACATGTTGCCATCCGAACCGGCTTTTTCTGACCCCATGGAGACTTACAATCAACACTCTACATTCCACAAAAAGAGACGGCACCCCTCCTAAACCAACCACCCTCACTCTTCCCTGGCCATCTGAAACCACCGCTCCCGGAAGCAGGGTTTGGACCAGAAAAGGCGGACATCCCACCGGCAGGTCCAGAAGATCTACCAAACCGCTCGGTGCAGCCCGACGCCGGTGAAACACCCGCCATTCGCCGTGTCGCCGTGTCGCCGTGTCCCGTGCACGATGCACGATGCTCGCGCCGGGACGCTCGGTCTCCGCGGCGTCTGCACCAAGGAACGAGCGATCTTGCCTTCACTGTCGGCCTCGATCTCGGTCTGTCTCCTGACCGAAGCGAGCCGGGAGGGCGAACCAGGAGTGAAAAGGCCAGGTGACAGGGGCTTTTTGGGGGGTGGGGCTTGGTGATGGTGTTTGCTGTTCTAGCTCCGGAGGCTTTAGGGTTTATGGGTTTGGGCCAACGAAAGGCATGCATCTTATGTGTGCATGGGTGTGTGTGTGTGTATTTTAATCTTCCGAAAGGTGCCTCTGCAATGTGCCGCAACCCAATCATTTCGAAAGGTGCTCAGCCAGGTTCGAAGGGATGAATTCTGAAACTCACAGGAGGACCCCATGCCGCTGTCATGCCTCTCGTCCAGCTCTTTCTGAGGCACTACCTCAGCAAGGTCTGCTGTGCTATGGGTCCAAATGTTTTCGAAGCAAAGAGAATCTGTGGTGTTCCCACATCAACATATCAAGATAAGATCAAGATACAGAGTCTCCAAGATGAGCGAGAATCTTGCAGCCACAGTGAGAGCATGGTGTTGGAATCAGTTCCTTTGACAAGGAGCCTTGAACGAACAAACCTCTCCCCCACCATCCTGACTCGGCCCAAGACATCCGCGATGACCGCTTGGACGCGAAGAACCTCCTCTTCCGCCGGCGTCATGGCCGGACTGTGCTTGTTCCACGTTGGGAATCTTTGGGCCAAGCGCGAGGCCACGCAGCTGGGCTGGACACTCCACCGAAGATCGCGCCGGTATGGGTGTCTACTTTACATGGCTTTACCCTCCAAATGGGGGAATCAATCAGTTCCGGACGGCAGCTCGTGGGCGCGTGGCAACAAAGGTTTGGGGGGGGTTGATGCATCCATGACTCTTCCACCACTCTACTGGGTCTCATAGGTCGAACACCACGGAACTCGTGTGGGTAGGAAGGAGGAGAGACATCCTCCGGCGTTGACACCAGTTGGCCTATGATTTTGGTGCAGAATGAGATGCAGAATGCCACAAGCGCCTCGAACGGTTCGAACAGGAAAGGTCACTTGGGGTTGGGCCTACATTGCTTGCCAGTTCACTGTGCTGCCTCCGACACAGTTCCCCATGACAGTTCGGTGCACTGTCCAAACCAGGTGTTCCACCTTTGATTTGGGCGGTCTTCTTCGATTGGCAGTCGTTATGAAAGGTCTTCACGTCCGATTTAGGTCTTTTTACCACTCCCTTGTCCAAATCCCTCACGCATCGGACATCACACGCCATCACATCGTGTTTGCCTCGTTTTCGGAGGGTGCGAAAAAAACAGAGTGCGGCGCGTGTGCGGCGCGTGGCTTTGCCAGCAGCACTTCCCGGATGGACCGCTTGATTCATGGCTGGGCCACCGGGCAGAAGGACCTTTCCACTGACATTTGCAGGGTCTTCCAGCCAGCAGCCTTTAAATCTACACCGGGAGTCTCATTTTCCGGAGCAATTCCAGGGATGGATGTATCAAACACCTGCTGAAAAAAAAATTAAGAAACACACACACACATATGTTTCCAAGATTGCAGTACAACGTGCTTGAGGACCACACGAGCGTTCTTTTGTTCCGGCGTAAACAACCACCGGAGACCACGGAGACGAGACGTGCGTCTGCGAGGTCTCCCCTCATTGAGCTACACACGTTTCAGGTCTCTCCCAAAAGGGTTTATCAGTTGGCAGGAATCGATGCCAATGTTTGGGGTACACTTCCTGAAATCATCTACATATGGTTAAGGATGGATGGAAGGAAATGTGTGCCAATGGCGTTTTTTTACTCCGAAGACCAAACAGGTGGTAAACTCACTCGGTCCCCATGTTTATTTCAGGGAGCGTACTACCTGATGCTCTGCTGAAAAGACTTTGAACCCTTTGATATGACGACTGAACCCTGCAACAGTCCAGTCTGATAAAGAACAGACTCACAACAGTCCATATGCTAAGCCCGAGTCCTATGTGCTTTCTGCCAATTCTGGGTGTCCTGTGTCACCTTCAACCCCGGCCCTTCTCGGGTACCCCAATAAATAATGGATAATCTTTTTAGTATAATATGTATCACTGTATCACACGCTGCTATTGTTGTCCTAAGCTGACCCATGGGAGGAGGACAAATGGATCATTTTTGGTGTGATCCAGGTGTCAGACGTGTGTCGACTGGCGAGACTCCCTGGGGGGGGCCAGCGGTGTGCTGCAGAATTGAAAGCGATTCCAGAGGGTCTGGACTTCAAAGGGTTTCGGTTTCGGAGAGCAGGACCGGACAGGACGGAAAACAACACAGGATGGCAACAAGTGAATGGCACAGGATGGTCATTGGTCATGATTGGCAACAGCGGCCATAGCCGCCAGGGCGCCCCGTAATTAAGTCAAAGCTTCCACTTGAGGTGAAAACTGCTTCGGTCTCTCTCAAGCCCTCTTTCCTCCGTTGGGCGTTGGGGAGTGTCTTTCGGTCGACACTTCACAGGTCGCAGGGAGGGCGCGTCGCCACGCTTTGAAGCGTGACGGCGCTTTCACTCTCGCCGCCCCGCGGAAAGACCCGAGGTCAGGTATTCTGGATGAGACGAAGGCCGATGCGAAGATCGCGCCCAAGGATGGAAATGGTCCAGTTGCAAAGTATATGCTCCAACATCAGTTCCCATCTTACTTTGTGCAATCGAGAAATTCCGGGTGCCAAACGCTCAGATTCACTAGAAACCACACTCCTGATCGCCTTCAGCGACCTCATCCGAAGACCCACATTGTTCAGTGCACAAAATTCACCAGCTCCGACAACTCCACGCTGCCACTGCCGTCCTTGTCGGCCATCTTGAACCTCTGCGCGCGCTTGGCCGCGCGCCGCCGCGGTGGGCGTCGCGGTGCGCGGTGCGGAGCGCGCTCCGCGGACACTGCGGGACGGACGGGACGGGGGCGGGAAGGCACTCCAGACTCGACCAGTCAGCGCGTTCAGGATCGAACCACAAATCCTTCCCTTTTCAGCAAAGGACTGGGTGTCAACATCTTGACTCACCACAATCCCAAAGAGGTGGAAACACCATGGATGTCCAACAGGTCTTCAGAAACCACCGAACTGTCTGTCGGGTCCTTGAAGGACCAGCACAGTGTTGGAAGGTCGCACCATGGCTTGGGGAGATCGGATTGAAGATGATTGGAGAGTTCCAATAGAATGCCACAGAGCCCACAGACCCCAATAGAATCCCATGGAAAATGATGGGGAAATCGCATGGTTGAGTACTTGGGCATGGAGGGCTTGACCAAGATTGAGGTGCCCAAAACACCTTATCAACAGCCCAAAACCGCCCCAAAATATGGGGCACGAACTCCCACGACGACCAGAGCGACGGTCTCCCCCACAATCTGAAACTCTTGAAGGCTAGTACATCCCTGGACGAGGTCCCGGCAGTTGCAGCGCGAGCGCGCCGGAGCCAAATTGAGGTAGGCGTTCCTTCAGGAACTCCTGGTGCACTGGGACGACTGACAATGGCTCCAGCTGCTATGGTGGATGGGTTGATATGGCTCAACTGACAGGCGATGATTGGGAGGGAAAAAACGGTGCACAAGCTGGTCACTTTCATAGATGTTCCTTGGGAAGCTGGAGTGATAGAGGTGTCGATCTGGAAGATGTTATTGCAGGTGGTTTTATTTGTACGTGGTAGGTCCCTTAGGCCAATTCTATTCAATTCTTGTTCTTCTTGGATAGTGCAGCTTGACAAACGTCACAGTCAGAAGTTCCAGCTGCCTTTATATCTGAATCCGAGATATCCAAGGGCTTTATGGCTACCCAATCCCATATAAGTGCCTCCAGCGAGTCTAATCACGAACACAGGCAAGCGGATGCAACACTGCGCTTCTGTAGGCACAGTGTTGGCATTCCAAACATTTCAACTGTATATACCAGGACCCTCCAACAGGTCACCACCTGCGACTTTTAAGTCTCCAAAGCCACCAGAGGAGACCTGTTGGAAGGTGCTGGTAGCTGTGTCTAAGTCTCAATGTCTGAAGGCCAACGTCTGCTGGTGCAATCTGAACCACCACATCCCCAAAATCACCTTCGGCCCGGACCATTTCGGGTGCTGAACTCTGATCGGTTTGGTCTTGAAGTGGACGCTGCATGCTCGAGTTAACAGACCTGTCCGCAACCTATCTTGGTGACTGTCTACCCCGACATCACGCAAAGCGCGGCGGGGAGGCGCCGCGCCGCGCCACGCGGCTCGCTCTCTCCACCAGGAGACCTGCCCCCGTCGGTGGATAAACCGATCGCCTCGATCTCCTGAATGTCGATGCTTCCACCTGGGAATCCGTCGAGCCCGCGGAAGGAAGGACAAACCAGGCCGGTCCCATGCCGGTGCAGAAGGGAAGGGAGGGGGAGGGGTGGAGCAGCTGGGCTTTTCACCAGCGATGACTAGCAGAGGTATGGAGATTGGAAGAACGACCATCGAACCTCATCAGGACCCAAGAAATTGGATGAAATTGGGAGGTCCAAGTTCGGATCGCTCGGATGAGCAACAGAGTGAGATCCCTTTAATTCAAGCTTCAAAATTGATGAAGCCTCAAATTAACCCTCATATAATATATGTGGACTTGAATTCTATTGAATAATGATATATAAGCCTCAAATTTAAAGGACAAGCTTAATTCAAATAAACCCTGCCCTCTCTCAGATCAACCGAATGCGGAGCTCCGACCAAATCCGCGTCCGGTCGTCCGACCTCACCAACCAACGACCAACTGCGCGTCAGCCGGGGGGCTCTTGTCCTTGTCCATCTTCTTGAAGGTGTCTCGCATGGCCTTCCAGGAGAAAGGACGCCGTCTGACAACGGCCGGCGGCTCGGCAGCGCACTCTTCTGTGTTGAGAGAACTGAAGGAAGCTCGGCAGCTTCTTCAATCTTTGAATCCAGCGAATCACTAGAGCCAATCTCACCCAATTTTCCCCCCAATTTTCTGCACACCACCACACCCCAGCCGAAAACCCAACGACTTGACAAGCGATCTTCCGCGCGGTCGCCCAAACACGCGGAGCCCTGACCCGAACACCGACCCATCAGAGACGGAGTTTTCTTGCGGGCGTCTTCTTCCTGCATTTCTGTGGGCTTCTCTTGCCCATCTCGGTTTTCTTTGAGTCTCAGGAACCTTCCCCTTCCAGCTTGACCCGCCCTCCGCCGCCTCCCTCACTTGATCCGCCGTCATGGTGCCGCTCCTCAACAGACGCGCCCTCGCGCTGGCGCCGTCCAACCCAAGGGTCCACCCCGCCCTGGGCGGGGTTCGGCAAGAAGACTAGCCGATCATGTACCATGTACACTCCTGAAAACTAACATGGACCCTGGGAATGGAACCTGGAAAGACTGTTTTCCTCTACAAACCAGCGGTTTTCAGGCTCCATGTTAATCTTCCAGGGAGTACCCATACCTAGTGGGTCTTCATTTTTGCCGCAGTCCGGCTCTGAAGGGATCAGGCTCCAACTCTCGCCCGGGTTCCCTGAACGCTTCGAATCGAGCTGCCGATGGCGGTAGCTAAGTGCCGACGAACCCAACAAACCGAACCAACCTGAAGCAGAGTCAACATCCATTCGTCACTTGCAAAGAGGCTTCACATCGTTGTCTTGTGCATTGTAAAGAACGTGAAAAAAGATACATCCGGGTACCCTGTCCGTCAACACACACGTTTGGTGTCCCGCAAAGGAGTCACCTCTCTTCGGGAACCTTGGTCGCTATGGCAAGAATTAGAAGAAACACCGGCCTCCTATACACCTCCGGATATAGGTTTTTGCTTGGGGGGCCCGCGTGTGAGTGCGTGTTTTTAATGGCTCGACTCTATATGGCTCGGCTCGTGACCTTCATCTTGCTTCATCTCTCTCTGAGAGCTTCGGTCGCACGAGGTCGTCTGACCAAGGGGCGGATCCCAGGGAGGCAAGCTCAGGATCTGCCGCCACATGTCCTGTCGAGCTAGCTCTGTGCTGAGGAAGGTGAGAAGCTGCGGTGCAAAGGTGACCATGGTGACCATCCCAAAATGGAGGGAAAATCTGTAGGAACCCCATGAAGCCCATAGTTTTGGGGGGTGTACACCATGGCTTGGTGTAAATGTTCCAAACCAATCCAATATGACATTTTCGGGCACCAGGTTCCTCGGTTCCTCCTCTTCCCGTGGGTACACCTTGCTGACTCTTGTCCATCCATCTTGCCGAGCCCCTGCGCTGGGGTTGGTGGTGGCCGAATGGGCTTTCTCCCTCAACAGTTTGTGGTGCAACGAATATATCGTCCTCTGTTATTATAAAGACATTTGTGATGCGACTTCCAAAAACGCCCTCAAAACCTAATGCTGGGAAGTCTCTGGATAGGTTCCGTCTCGAAATCCTCTGCCAGACTTATACAGGCTGTACTGTGCCCTAATGTCACTCAACATAACTAATATATATAGGTATAAAAGGTAAAAAGTACATGGAATTATCCCCAGACACTCCATGTCTGCAATATATGCCGGCATTGATCCCTCAAACCAACTGAATGGGGCGGTAAATATACCATACAAACGATGTGCCTGGGATCAGAATGATGTTTCCAAACCTTCAGCTCCTCCCACCTTCAACTCTTAGTCACATACGCTAAAAAAGGGATAAATCCGAGGTCCACCTCCACCTCCCCAATGGGCGAGGACAGAGCAAAAGAACACCACCTCTCTTTTCTTCCGGGTCACCTCTTAATCGGTCGTCCCCTCCCTCTTTCTCCCGGTGCGAACGGCCCCGCGAGGGGTCGGTTGGCGTCCTTCATGCACACGGTGACGATGACTTCCTTCATCCAGCTGCAAGTCTCCTGTGCCCCGGCCCGGCCCCACGACCTGCCCCCCCGAGCGCCGAGCGCCGAGTCGCAGGAACGAAGAAACGCGACGCATATGCAGGGACCACGCCGATAAGACGCCGTTTTCTGAGAGTGGAAAATGACTCAGGGACCACCAGGCCTGGTGGTGGATGGTGACTCCCGCGGTTGGGGTAGTTCACCTGAAGTAGAGTACTAGCTACGTCTCAGGACATCATAAACTCTGCAGCGATTGGCTGGTGAGGAAAACTCGACGAATTCTGTCTTCAGCCGCCGTGCAGAACTCCAAATCTAAACATCGTCCTGAGAAGGTCATGTAATTCTGGTACATTGCACCGACAGGGCAGCAGGCTTGTGAAAACAAGCGAGCCACAGTTGTCCGGGTGCTACATTTTTTCTTGTTCTGGCTTCTGTGCAATAATCTGCCAACTGGTTGTAAAGAGCCCCATCTTGTCAGCCTCTACAAAAGCCTCACCATCCTTCGTAAGCCGCTCAAAGAGCGTGAGGAAGTGGGAAGGAATGATGTGCATCTTCGTCAACATGGAGAGCAGCCATCGTGCGGCCACAAAGAATGTATCAGCCTTCTCAATCAAAGGGTGCTGGTGTCCACCCACGCTGGCATCTTCACTGGAAAGAATCTGGAATCCGGCCTTCTTGAGGGGCTCAGTGAAGTCAGAGGGCTTGGGTGTCCATACTGCTCCCAAGACGGGCTTGACCTTCCGCAAGAACTCTTGATGATCTGGATTCGAGATATTGAAGGCAGGCAGCTGCACATAGTCCAAAAACGACAGTTTGGCCCCTGGCTTCAGCACCCGGTACATCTCCTTGAAGAGCTTGACAGGATCGACTGTATATGTGAGGACTTGCACTTGGTACAAGGCATCAAAGGTCTCATCTGCGAAAGGTAGCGGATCATTGTAATTGCCATGCACAAAGTTGAGCTGCGTCTCCATGTTGGTGATGTGGGCATGTTCTTCGGCCATCTTCAGCTGAGTCCGATCAATGTTAAGCCCCGTGACATGGGCACCTGAATAGCTCGCAATGTGGTGAGCCACTCGGCCACGCCCACAACCAACGTCCAAGACCTTTGAATTAGGGCCAATGCCAAGCTTGTCGGCCACACCCCTCTCTTCCCAAATTACTTGATTTTGGAAAATGCTGCGACTTGGGTCCATCACCGGTGGTATATACATCTTCTCCACCTCCCCAACGGCACATAGATGGTTCAGAACCTGGTAGTAGGCCACCGTGTTCTCCGCTTCTCGGTTCTTTCCTGTTACCTGCTCTTGGTCAAAGAGCCTGTAGGACTCCAGAAAATCACTCACATGCTGCTCTGGCAAAGTGTAGATGGCTTTGAGGGCTCGGAGTGATGTCGAAACACGGTACCACAACAACTCCGGCACTGAAAGCCACTCACCCCAACTTGTGAAAGCCACCACCACCACAAAGGGTGAGATCAAGAGCAGGAAACGGAGCATCAGTCCAAACGAATCAAGCCAAATTGAGAACAAAAGGCTTGAGCCAAAATGGCTACGGAGAGGTAGAGTACTCCCGATCAAACCCGAAAAGGGAATCTAAGGATTTGTTGAAGGCATTACCCAAACAATCCATGTATATATCATGGAATATTTACCATTAACCCCTTAAAACAGCATAAACCCACCCTTCTTCAGTTCGTGACCTTTTCCGGGTTCCCAAACTCGTGACCTTTTGCTGACAGAGGAGATCAGAAAGGTCACTTTGAAGATCCAGGTAGGCACCTCTTCCAGTCCCATCAAAGACCTTGGGTGATGAATCTGCGAAAGGCCTCGCCGAAAGGCCCTCTGAAGGCCTGAAGGCCTCAAGGGTAAGAACAAGTCCCTCACTTCAATAGACTCGCCAACGAGACGAGTCACCCAAGGCTTGGCTTCTCGAGGGATACCCGCGATGCCGTGGGCGTCCGTTCGGGAGAGTCCGTCCCTTTTCTTTGGCCTGGCGGCCTGGCCTTGGGCGCGACCTGTTTCCCCTCCCAAAACCTAGTGACAGGTGGCAACGTATGGCACCTGTATAGCTCACTGTAGGTGTCCTCTCTTTGCGAGAGTCAGTCCAGTTTCGAGGGCTTCAAAAGGACACGTCTCACAACAGAAATGGAAGTGTCCTGAGGACACCACAAACGTGGGATTTTTCAAACTCCGGGGTGTCCTGGCTGGGGATCCACCTAATTAGTAGTGTAGGGGGCACAGTCCCAAAAACCCTCACAAACTGGAAAGCTTCGAAGAGAACCCGCTCCGCGAACCCGCGGTCGTTGCTCCTCGTCGGGCACACCGTTCTCCTTGGCAAACTCCTCGTCGGACCGCGGACGAGGCGAGGCGACTCGAAAGGGCCGCCGGTCATGGTCGCGGTGGCCGGGTGGCGGTGCTTCATGGCAGCAGAGGGGACTGTTCCGGCAGGCGGAACGTTCCGGATGTGCACGGTGTGTTCTTACGAAGCGTTTAAAGCATCAGCAGGATAGCCAAAATGCTAATTGCTGTGCCAAAATTGAGGACTCCCTTCACGAAGCTTTGGGCTCTTGTCCAACCATTGCAACCATTCACCAGGATTTCAAGTCACGAGTCTTGAACAGCCATACGACATCATACGACAGTATAATACAGTATACAGGTCTGTTTGCCCCAAAACAGAATTCTCCTTGGCTCACCCCACACACGCGCCGTCGCCGTGGAAGGTTTTTCCCCCGCTCAAACAGCGGGTGTTGGGGTGTTCCGGTCAACCCCACTCCCAGAGTCGGCCCCTTCACCAACTGCTGCGGTGAAGGGACCAAAACCCAAGGCAAACGGGTCAGGGTCAAATTTGTAGCCAACGGGTTGGGTCCCTTCTGAGCCTTTAGGCGGTACAAAAATGTAAATGAATATTTAATAGCTTGACCCAGCGAGGTGGGCGAAAACATCAGAACACACGGTCCCGTGGGCTCTGCGTCTCGCCTGCAAAGGTGTGATCTCGTTCATCCCCTGCAGCAAGGCGCGCTGCAAGGCCACCTGTGCCAGTTTGTGGTGCTCTTCTCCCAGCTTCAATGTGATCCTTTGTGGCCCTTCTTTCGTGACGGCAAAACCGGACACGAAACTCATGGGACACCTTTTGTGCTTTGAGGTGACCCATGGGTTGAAAGAGCGCTCCTTCGTTTCACCTCAGGGTCGGACGCTCGCTCCTTCGGTTCTTCCGTTCGGAAGACGGTGTCGGCTCGCGTTCCGGGCGGTGTCCGTCGGTTCCGGTCTCGGGTGGTCCTTACTGGGTGTCCGGGTGGGAACCGCGGGGGCGTGGATCGCGATGGATCCGAGGCGCGGGGCCAGGGGCGCTGGAAGAAGGTCAGATCACCAGGACCCTCAAGAGGTCTCTGAAATGGTGGCTTTTGCAAACAGAGAAGGTTTCAGGTGGTGACCTGTGTAGTCAGTCGGGCTGGTATGAATCTATGAGTCAAAGATGACCGGACTGAAGGATTGAAGGATGTGGCTCTTAGGCTTGGATGAAGGTGCACCAGATCTTGTCCACCTGATCGGAAGATATGTGGATGCTTCAGATGAGCTTCGATGGCTCAACCGTCCCACTTCAGTCTTCAAAGGTCAGCCCTGAACTCCAAGCAAATCAGATCAAAACAGGGTGGAGCAATGTAATATGCTATACTTGAGAAGTCTCACAAGCTCGCTTGCCACTGCTGTTTGGGCTCTTGGAAGTCACCCAACAAGCCCAGCAAGTCACCCCAACCACCCCCCAACGTGACCTTGTAGACCTTATTGGCATCGAAGGGCTTCTTGTTCACTTCAACCAACTCGTGCTTCTCGTTCGCGAAGGATCCCACATCCTCAGCGCGCGCGCGAACTCCTGAAGAACGGAGTTAAAACGAGTCCAACGACCGTGGCGTGAAACCGTGCGGCTTCGTGGGTGTGGAATGTATGGAAACATCCCATTACACTCCATGGGACTGGAATCTATGCCTATATATATATAATCCTATATACATTGGTCTCGAACCAATCATGCGAATCATGTTGTTTGTTTATGTCGAGATCCTGTCAGTGTCAGGATCTCAAAACCCAGTTCCATTGGAGTTGCTCGTGAACGAGTTCCTTCGGAGGGTCGGAGTTTGCGAGTTCGTGCGAACGGTAGGGGTGTCACGCCTACCGTTCGCCCATTCAGAAAGGGACGTATGAATCCATACATTGGGGTGGTGATACTGGGGGGTCAATGTAGGCAAAAAAGAACCAGTCCCATGGAGCGTCTGGGAGTCCATTCGACCATCGAAAAATGGTGGAGCGCGGAGGGGGGTGGGATCTGAAAAAGTCTCCTTTCCAAGGTGCATATTACGTCACCCTGCAATGGCACTGACCTTTTGCACATTCGGACCGCTCCGTTCCTTGTGGTAAGGCGTGCGTAAAGCGTGGGACGGGCGCCCCGATGTGAATCTGACCAGCCGAGAGGTGCATGCGATGCCCTGGGGATGGGTTCTTTTTGCTCCAGAACGGCGATCGTCCAACCTGTGACGGCCAAGAACGCCGAAAATCCTCCTGAGCAGTGACAGTCCGGACCTCTCATGCAGCGTCGGACGGACCGACGGAAGAGTACCGGACAGCACCCGAAGCAAGAAGACAAACACATCACAGCCTCTTTGGAGAAGTGGTGGGAGACAAACATGACAAAGCTACACACATCACACATCAACACACACTGCTACACACTGCTATAGCCACCCTTCTTCCTACCGCCCTAATCGTTGCCGTGGCTCCAAGTGCAAAAAGCCCGGCTTCTCGCCCTCCTTGCTCCGAGAGAACTTCACCGCCTCACCGAGCCGGGAGAACTTCGCCGACGTCCACGGTCCGCGACCGGGTGGAAGAAAAGCCTGGTCTTAGGCGCTCTGGTCGTCCTGAGGTTTGGTTTGCTTCCGTGTGTCCGGTGTGTTGTTCTTTTCAGATGAAAACGAGCAGAGGACGGGACGAGAACATCCGAATTGATCCCGTTGATCTCTCCGGAGAAAGCAGCAGCTCACAGTGATCTCTCCGGACGCAGCGTTCGCTCGCAGAAAGCGCCGCGTGGGAGCGAAGCGGATCTCCGCCTCGGCCAGCTTCGAGCCCTTCATGGGTACCACCGCCACGGCCTCGGACACATCCCGCAGGGCAGCGGGGCGTGGTCAGGTGCCGAAGTGAGGTGTCAACGTGAAAACGAATCGAGTCTGGGCCTTCGACACCTATTAGAAAACAAAAGACCACGGGATCCTCAACCATTTAATGGTGGAACACGTATTGCGCGGATACCAATTTAAACCGGTAAGGGTTAGTTAGAAGACCCTGGGTCGTATCGATAGAAAACCAGATGCTTTTTGCCAAATAGGATATGAGCAGGGCAGGTTACTATGGTGGGTGGTGCGAAGGTCGCGATGCCGCTCTTGGCACCTGTGGTTCCCTTTTGCCACCTTTCTTGGAACCTCATCCAGTGTTGGTCCACCTGTCAAGGCTGAGACTTCCACCTCTTCACAAGAAAGAAACCTCCACATCTTCTCTCCCCAACTCTTTCTATACCAGCACCGAACCCAACAGGTCTCCTTTGGATGGTTGTTAGGCCCTAACAAGTTTCAATTGGTGACCTGTTGGCCGTCGGTGCTGGTCTAGGTTTCCACCTCTAGCCCGCATCTCCGCCTCCCAAGTGTCATCCCGCCCTCCCGCCTCCGCATAGGCGATCTCCTTGTAAAGATCGCCCAAGGTGAAGGCCCCAGCCTTGTAGTCGCAGCGTCCTGGATCGCCGCACGGGACATGCCATTCCAGGCAGAGTTGAGGCGTTTGAGGACGAATCGAGGAACCAATGCGTATAAATATATGTATAACATATAAATCCCCTTGGGAATTACGGATAAGGGTTGGGACTTGCATTTTATAGGCATAACCCAGAGGATTATAGTATCTATCTTCGATCCTGTCATCAAAAACGGTCTACCGTCCACGGTGCAAAACATTGGCACTGAGACCTGCAGGAAACCTGAAGGTATGCTCGGCTTTCTTCTTCAGAGAATCATAGCTCAACTTAGATGATTGGATTTCGCTCACGTCTGACATTTTCCATCGGTTTCCATACAGCCGAGCATGGCAGCAGAGACTGCTTTCTTCTTTGGACCACTTAGACTCTGACTAGAGTATAGGAAAAGGACACGACACCAGGTGCATGACACTTTGAAGTCTATTCATATGTCTAATCCACTTCTTCCCATCTCATTTTGAGATCCCAAAAAGGATTGGGCTTAGGTAAAGGAACCAAAACCCTTTAAGCACGCCGGCGACCAACTCATTGGAATCATGGGACAGGTCTGAATGTTCGACTGTCAGCATGTTGTGAGAAGGTGAGCAATTGTACACCCTTGACTGGAGGACTGTGATTCAGAATGGAACCAGTACGATAGTTTGGGGTGGTTTTAAGCAGTCTGTAGTTTTAAAGGGACAAATATGGTGTCCTTCCCAACTCCAAAATGCTCAATTTCTCCAGACTCCACTCCTTCCCTTCATCCAGCAACTCTCCCAGATACTTCCCAGGATGTCTTGACCAATCGCTCCACCTCTTCATGCTGCGCTCGGCCGCCGGCGCCCTCGTCGTCGAGCTCATCCGCCTGTCCGACGGAGACCATCCCTGGGTCGAGGTCTTCGACCCGCCGCTGGAGCTCGGGTCCGTCCACCGCGCCGTCACGGACGGCGTCACCGCGACCGTGGCGCCCGAGCCCGAGGAGGACCCGAGCCATGCTCCCTGACCTCGATCGACGCGGACTCCTCGCGGCGGGCGCCGCGAGCCTCGGGAGCTGGCTCCTGGATCCCGCCGCCGGGGCCGTCGCACAGCCTGCGCCC
>JAODVM010465821.1:0-21365 GCA_025400095.1 Phenganax marumi | reverse complement strand
GTGTTTACACCGTTTACGCTTCAAAAATCTAACCTGGGTTTGAGTTAACCCGGGTTCGACCCGGGTTAGTTTGCGTATAGAGTAAATGGGGCTAAAACTTATTTCAACACCAACCGTTCAAATGAATTAGAAAATCTAAGTAGGCCAAAATATATTTCGGTTCGTCGGAAAATTTCTATGAAAATAAAGGGCATTATTTAAACAATGATAATCAGATTTTTATAACAATTCAGTGCGACCTCTCCACAACTTTCTTTTGACAAAAGGCTTTTGTTGTTCAGTAAGAAACGTCGATTATATTTTTAGAGAAAGCCATACCTTCAAACCCAATTCAAAAATTTTCCTTGACACATTTTTATCCTTTGGAAAAATCGAAAAACACATACTTGATATTAAAAAAAAATGCACATGAAGTTGTCAAAAAAGTAACAACAACATTTGTCGACCATAGGTCAACCCATACTTTGGTGAAATAGAACTCCATCAACGCTGCGGCGACAAACACCTGAAACAAACGTTGCAAAAGAGGATCAATGACTGCTTAACTGGTTTAATAAAAGAATACACGTAGGCAAGTAAACATTTCAGGTGCAAATTGACAAATTTTGACTCACATGATGTGAGCTTCTACTGTCCTCACGAGATCGTTTAAAAATGCCTCGACTCTCCTTAATGCCTTCTGATCTTCTAGAAAACTTCATATATTGAATATATACCTGAAAATTGAGAAAGAACTTGCAAAAAAGCTGTTCTGTTTCACTGTGTGGATAACATTAGATGAGAAAGATGATGTAAATTCTTTTTCTAATACACGTAGTCGTTTTATTATGTGGTGAAAACAAACAATTGAGGCATGAAATTGATTTGTTTGCTTCTGAATGAACCACTATTCGCTGCCCTGACAGGTTCACTAAAACCCATCAACAACAATACATACCAGAGTAGGATCAATCGCTGGAGTGCCTAATAATTTCTCGTATATTTCCTTGGCTTTATCAGCTTTCATAGAGCTCTACAATTGGATTAATTCATTCAGACAAACATATTCAACCTTAAGTCAAAAGTATAGCTGAAATGTTCTTTCGTATCTTTGTTTATCTAAATATTTAAACTTACCTCAAGAAAATCAGCCCAAGCGAAGTGAAGCATCAAATTATTTTTCATTGGACCTAAAGTCGCCCTCTCGTACAGAGTGCAGGCTTCGTCTGCCATTGTTTTGCCATTTTTCTGATACTAGAACGGCAGAAGTTTTGAAAAAAACAAACAATTGCAAATACTCTCTTTATGTCGTTTCTCCAAATTTTACCCACTTATAAATTAATGGCGATGAAGTTTTTGTATGAGATATAATATCGTGAAATAATACGTGTATCATGTAAATATGTACAATCCCTGACCTACAGAAAACATTTTACTTTTATATGTATTGCTTTATTACTTACTCCTTCCTCAAGTAGCTGTTTACTCCAGTCTTCCAAATATAGAGCCGCTTGATACCAAATATTCGGATAAAATCCCAACGCCAACAATGCTTGCTCGTAAGCGTACATCACTATAGACAACAAGAGAAGTAATTCGTGCCATTTCTAAAAGCATTGTCGACTTGCAAATCCATACAGAAGTTTTCGCGTAAGATATGTTGCAAACCTCCTTTACATGACTCAAACATTATAGATACGTACAATCCCTGACCTTGGTATACATGCCACACTTAATAATACTCCAAATCTTTTCACCTCGTTTGGTCAAGACTGAATGATCTTTGCTTTTAAGAGGATTCCCTTTCTCCCATAAAAGATATTTATTCCACAACTGAAGCTGATAAATGATGACACACATTGACACATCATGCACATATTTACCACACTTAACCCTCTACATCCTACTAGTGTACCTGTTTCAGTTCAGCCGGCGTTCCTTGAGGTGGCACGGAGGGATTTCCGCGGACAATGTGTCTTGTGATCGCTTCGTATTCCTGGGGACAAGAACATTTTCTTCTTCATATACAAGCAACTGAACGCGTCAACAAACTCGTGAATGACAACTACCTTAGCAGTTTGTCTAGCAGTCATATAGTCTCGCGTCTTATCATCGATCAATTTCTTCCCTAAAACTTTATTCACACTCTAAAATGCAACAAAATATACCACTAACAGACTTTCAACTTTTTGAAAAGCAATCTTCCAAGAGGTCTCCCATGGACGAGTCAATTCGTTCATCTACCTGTTCAAAAGACGTATATTCCCTCCACAATGCCTCTAAGTTAGTTATTGGCGAGAAAACAGCTCTCTGAAATGTTCAAATTACACAATCTTATTGAAGACGCAATACTACAACATTATGAAGAACAGTTTGCACTAGCAGCGAAAAGAAGTATGATAAAATTACAGAGCATTAAACTATCAGTTATAGCCACGAGTTTGATTTCCAAACATACTTGGTAGACTTTACGAAGCGTGATAATTTTCTGATTTTCAGCAAACGAACCACTAACCTCACTAAAAGTTATAAAATATTCAATAGTAAAGAATGTTGCTCGTCCTGCTTTGGACAGGATGACATAACAAAATAGGGAGCAGCACCACAGCGCACTGCCCCTGGGCGAGTTAAGATCCTATAGAGCTACAGTACACTCTTACCCAGCTTTCAAGAATGTAATATAGTCAGACCAAATCTGTTTGAAAATAAATACGAGAAAGAAAACCGGAAAAGTAATGGAAAACAGATCATTAAAAGGCACTCATGCAGAGGAACGTCACAAAGTAAGTTACCTGATAAGAGTTGAAATCTAATCCTACTTTGTCTAGAGCAAATTCAAAAGCTTGAGTCATTTTGTCTCTGGATGAAATAGACCGAGTATAGTTCAAGACAATGAAAATTTCTTGAACTACAAAGAATATAACTAAGCCCCTGTTTCACCGTATCGTAGCGAAACGTAGCGGTTTTTTTTCTTTTTCTTGAAATGTTGAACCACCTTAACGATTTTGATGATCTGCCGAAAAATGCTATGTTTCGCTGAGTAACGGCTGAAGGGTAAAACAAGCTTTAACCTGTGCACAAAATGAACGCAAAGTAATACCTAAAAGACGGCAAGGAACCCTTGGTTTCTTTGACATAATGAAGATAGGATTTCCACAAATCAACATTCAGAACTTTCATCAAACATCTTTGGAACAACTAACAAAATTTAAGATAGTTCTATCAGTTCTAAACTGTTCTTTCTAGAGATCCAGTAAGAATCATCTCTTATTGATCCCGTATTGCTACAGGAGGAAACCTAAACTAAACTAAATATATGTATACTGGATAATTCTATCAGTTCTAAATTGTTCTTTCTAGAGAACCAGTATGAGTCTTCCTTTATTGACTCAATGTTGCTAGTGGAGGAAACCTTAAGTAATCTATATCTACACTGGCTAACGCTATCAGTTTTAACTCGTTCTTCTTAAGTCCCATTTACACGGGCGACTTTTGCTGCCATTTTTCTCCTGTTGAAGGATGTGAAAATGTGGGTGACTTGGCGAATCTACTTCGTCTAAAATTTTGTCAATACACTCACCAGTCAACCTACTCTATCACATACGCTAAGAGGAGAAAAATTGCAGCCAAAATCGCCTGTGTAAACGGGCCTTTGGAGATCCAGTAAGAGTCACGTCTTGTTGATTCAGTGCTACTACAGAAGGAAACCTAAACAAAACTATATTCATACTGGATAGTTCTATCGGTTCTAAACTGTTCTTCCTAGAGATCCAGTAAGAGTCATCTCTTACTGATCCAGCGTTACTGCAGGAGGCAACCTAAACTAAACTAACTATATTTATACTGGATAGTTCTATCGGTTCTAAACTGTTCTTCCTAGGGATCCAGTAAGTGATCTCTCATTGATCTAGCATTACTGCAGGAGGAAACCTTAATCAAACTAACACTGACCTGTTCAATTTTATCATAATTTTTGCTTTTCATCTGCAAGAATACATTGTAAAATAGCAATCACTTTAGAAACTGACAATGACGTGTCTGCTGTGCGTAAGCAACGCCCGTGTACAAGTTTGCAAATTGACCATAATAAAAAAGATGGCGACATGTCGATTTTACCAGAATCCTTTGCGCAAATCATCTTTATATGCGACAAAAATACGAGAACAAATCGCCTTGAACTCAGCAGCTTTGTCAAGCAAGAAACTAATCATCTGTAGTTTGATGCTGTTCAGCTTAGTAAAATTCATCAAATTTCGCTATAATATAAATGATTTAGAACCACAAAGGATTCTGGTAAAATCGACAAGCTGCCATCTTTTTTATTAGCGTGGATTGTTATCAACATGCACAGGTTGCATTTTTAGGGCTAGAAAAGTTCTTCATTTCTATGTCTCACTGCAGTATTTTGAGGCATTATTGGCTCAAAACAACTTCAGGTTTTTTAAACTTCCAGTATTGGAACACTTTGCTTAACTATTACAGGGCAATTTGATACCAGTGGTAAATAATTAGTTTAAGTACTATACAGTTGAATCTCTTGAATCAGTACAGACTCGAATCACTCAATACTGGCTGGCCTGGCCAAGCAGGCCGACTTGAACAAGACTGCTGTCAACGAAATGAATAATCCAGGGTGGATTTCGTGTAGTAGACACGCCGGAGGTACGCCGCGCTGTTTGCAATCATGCGCCGAACAGCCGTTTCAAAGGTGGAGCCCTTTTTCACGCATGTGCAGAATCTTACGTAAAAGTGCGAATAGTGATATGTATTCATAAGCCTGTAATGTTGCATTCAACAGAAATATTCAAACTGTCAAAGGATAAACTTTGCAAGAATATTTCAGTATTTTACGCCCTACGCCAACACGCCGCCCGAACAGCAAGCGTGAAAGATGTACGCCAGTACGCCGCGAACGATTGCAAACTCACGCCGGATTTCTCCGGAATTTACTACATGAAATCCACCCTTGAAATGAATGAATAGCACTTCACAGTTCAGCTTTCAGAATTTAGTTTATATTGGCTAACAAGTTCTGCTGTAAACTATCTCTTCAAAGTCTTGATTCATGTAAAAATGTCGTTTTTAAAAAACTGCTAGGGGTCAACAGCGTCCGCTTGGTTCTCTTCAAAATGGAAATCGTATGTTAAAGCCTGGTTCACACTAGTCGTTATTCATCGGCGATCTATTGTATTTTCTTCAAAATTGCACACGAATGATCATAAAATCCCCGATTTTTACGACCAGTGTGAACCAGGCTTTAAGAGTTGTGCTTCCACACCTTGTACACGTATAAAAACTGCGCAAACTTACATCTACTCCAACAGTACACTTCTTTCTGATACACTATTCGGAACTGGTATAATGGTATTTCTACTTGTCATTGCTTGTAATGCCATAACTGGTGCTTGTGCCTTGTGCCTTGTGCACCCTGCGCACTTTCGTTTTCTAGTTTCCTGGTATTCCTACTCGTTTCAAGGAAAACAGATATTCACACGCTTGGCTATGATTGGCCTAAAGCTACAATTGCTAAATAACCAATCACGAGCTCTTTCGTTTGTGTCAAACCAATTCCAAATCATCAGATGGTGAAATTCACCATCACCACAATGGAAATTCTTCGCCCTTTTGCGCTGTATAGCCTAGGACTATTCACTGACCAAAGAATGAATTGTTCTGAAGGCAACTGAAGTTCCATCACTTGGACGAACACATTTATCTGTTATCCACTCTATCACCTGCTTCAGTAACAGAAATATTGTGATGAAAGTCGTTTGTGTGAACAAGTCTACAAAGTTGTTTAACGAAAAATAGTATCTCAGCAGACTAAGACCATGTCACAGAAACTGTGCGACAAAACAGGAGTTAGCATTAAGATGATTGTATGTACCTTTGACGTCCTCTTTAGCGACGATGATTCATAATCGTCCTTTACTACAGGTGTCGACATCAGGATTGTGCACCAGGTTTCAACAAAGACACAACCTAATACCGATACGATAATCTTAGAAGAAATGGGAGTTGCTCGAGTTCGTACTTTGGATCTGGAAAAATTGATAGGTGCCGGTATTATACATACTAAGATGTGGCTGGTTGATAATGTCCATTTCTATCTCGGTAGTGCAAACATGGATTGGAGATCACTCACTCAGGTTGGAAAACAAATGATTATTCGACGATTATAAGGAGACTTTTGAGGCCTAGGATATCCAGTTTCAATCCGCAGACGCCGGCCGGTTTTGTCTTAGTCATTCGGTAACTAAACTTATATATAGGCTCTGGCAAACGAGCAAATTTTCTGTGACAAACTAGAAGTTTTATACGCCCCTGTCTGTACGGGTCACTTTGCCACATTTCTGTGACAAGTGCATTTGTTCAAAAGCTAACTCGCCAGTGCCGCTAGCTTTTGAACAAACGCATTAATTTGTCATAGAAAAATGGAGCATTTATGACATATTTTGTTCGTCGGTACGGCCAACAAAGAAAGTTTTACAAATGATTACGAACTGTTGATGCGTACACACTGTCGAAGAAAATTTGCTGCATGAAAAATTTGCCGTGCAAAGTTCGTTGCACATTCACGTGGGCATTTGTCACAAGAAAATGGTTACATAAAGTTTTGCCGCAGAAAATTTCTCGTCATTAAACGGCTATATTGGACAAACGAAAGACTTTATTCACCACTCACTCAGTAATCACTGACAATGAACTCAATCGTCTAACTTGAATAAAGGCTGCTTTAATCAGGGGCGGACAGAGGGGCCCGGGCGAGTAATGAAAAAGGGCCCCAAATCCCTCCGCCACTCTCCCTCCTGACATTTCCAGTCAATAGATGACAATTTCTATTTCTAAATATACATACTATTTTTCGCCACGTAAATGCATTGAAGCCAAAGAACAATATTATCTTAAATTTTCCATGATCTGGAATCCCTTCCAGATCATGGAAAATTTAAGATAATATTGTTCTTTGGCTTCAATGCATTTACGTGGCCAAAAATAGTATGTAACTTTAGAAAAAGAAATTGTCATCTATTGAGGCAGTGAGGCATCCAGTGAGGCAGAGGCCCACCGGGCGATCGCACGGTAAGCCCGACTGGCTAGTCCGCCCCTGGTTTTAATATACCAATAAATGGGCGCATAATTATTGAAAATTTTAATTCCTAAAAAATTCTTCTCGTGATTGTTTAAAATAAAATGATCCTTTTTTCTACAATTTTTACTTTTACTTGCGTGTCAAAAAAGTGCAACTGGATGCAGCCTTAAGTAGTCAAGGGAGAAATGTCATTGTGCGATTATTGTAGCATACATGCAGTACGAACTTGTGAAGACTCGATCAACTCGTAAAACATGCTATACTTTTAGGTTAAAGAGCTCGGCCTTCTGACGACAAACTGTGGTTGCCTAGCTACTGACATGTTTAAGATTTTCGACATTTACTGGATGTTGGCAGAACCAACTGCTACAATTCCTGGTCACTGGCCTAAACGTTTAGATACTGACTTTAATAAAGGTATACGATTGATCCAATGTAAGATAATGGTGTATGGAGACGGGTTTGAACAACCAGAGACACAAGCATGGTCAATGAAGATAAGATTTTGAGACGTGGTCAAATTCTTTTGTCTATCTTTTTGTTCATGTTTTTTGGTTAAAATCATGACTTTGTTTCGTAGAGTAGATAGTCATTACGTTGCCATTGAGACGTTTAAGTTTGCTTTTAATTAAAAACCATGCCAATCATATTGGATCAATCATTTATCGGACTATGACGAGTAAAAACGGCTTACTCATTTCAGAATCTCCAATGTCACTGACGATCAACGCATTGAAGGGCAATGTTTACCTTGCATCATCCCCTCCCGAATTATGTCCTCGCGGTAGAACTGCAGATATTGATTCGATTCTTGATGTGATACACAAAGCAAAGAAGTTTATTCATATCTCCGTCATGGATTATTCACCCACATTTTTATACGTGTGGCCAGAAAAGTAAGATCGTAATAAGAAAAATTTGGCCCAGGTTGAAGAACACCATTCATGCATGCAAGCTACCTAGATCCTTCAAAGGTAGTCGTCTTTATTTTCTCTAATTGTTAGGTATTGGGCAGTTATTGATGATGCTTTAAGAACAGCAGCATTTGACCGAGGTGTTGAAGTGCGTTTTATGGCTAGTGATTGGCAACATACTAAACCAGCAATGATCCCATTTTTGAAGTCCTTGGCCATATTGAATGATATTAGGCATGTCAGCGTTGAAGTGGTACGTTCTTACGAAGTGTCTAATCTTAAGCGCATTAGAGAAGTGTCTGTATTAGAGAGATGTCTACATTAGAGAGGTGTCTAGATTAGAGAGGTGTTCAGATTAGTGAGGTCTCTAGATTAGAGAGGTGTTCGGATTAGAGAGGTGTCTAGATTTGAGAGGTGTTCGGATTAGAGAGGTGTCTAGATTTGAGAGGTGTTGGGATTAGAGAGGTGCCTAGATTAGAGAGGTGTTGGGATTAGTGAGGTCTCTAGATTAGAGAGGTGTCCGTATTAGAGAGGTCTCCGGATTGGAAAGGTGTACGCATTTCAGAACTTTCTTGATTAGAGAGATGTCCACCCATTGTGTCCACCGAATAGAGAGATGCCTCCATATACATGCCCGTCTTCGAGAAGTCCCGCATTGCAAAAATATCCCCATCATAGGGACGTCCATATCGAAAAGATATGGAAAAGATACTTGCAACACAAAATTGTCGCATCGAAGAGATGTCCGCATCAAAAAGACGTTCGCATCGGAGAATTGTCCGTATCAGACGAGTGTGGAGAGGTGTCCATGACTACAATAGAGAAGTGTCCGTGCTGAGAGCTGCTACAGTACGTCTAAATTTTCCATTTTTGTATTTCAGAGATTGTTCAAGGTCCCAGTCAGCGAGAGTCAGTCTCGCATTCCCTACTCACGAGTCCAACACACGAAATACATGGTTACTGATAATGCCGCCTATGTTGGTACATCCAACTGGTCAGCAGATTACTTTACGAATACAGGGGGTATTGGCTATGTCATCAATCAAACCTTGTCTGGGAATCACGTGAACTCTGGCCACCCTGGGACGATCCAAGAACAACTGGAAGATGTGTTCTTCCGCGATTGGAATTCTTCGTACACTAAATCAATTTGGGAGTATTAATCCAGTTTTGCTGTTTTATTTTAGTGAGCATAAGTTTCATTGGCATCACGAAATTGTGCTTCTTCGGCCGCTTGTTCAAAGGCAGATTAGCGTTAACCCTGGGTTTAAATAGAACTAGCTACTTCAGCTGGCGTATTTCCCAGCGGCCGTTTCTACCAAATCTTTTCAAATCGAGAATTCTATTAATCTAGATAAAATTTGAAGCAAAACGATTTCAAATATATTTTATAAACACGTACGCAGTTGAAAACTTTTCTTCAAAGGTAACGATAACCCAGGCTTAAGCTAACTAGCTTTTGAACGACCTGCCCCTTATTGATTATGGAGACTAGCCCTAAGTAAATGAATGTAGTATTTCTAATCAATGTTTGTAATGGAGTTTGGAATGATTGTAACCGTTTATAAGCTAAAAATGAAAATTATATATTTCTCAATTTAGTGTAATGGACTTCTGCAATTCGCAACCGAGATATCTTAGAACACAGTCAATCTCTCAACAGCCGTTGAATATTATCCAACAAGTTACTGAACGGTGTCAGAGGAGTTTGACAAAATAATAAATATAAAAAAACTTGAACAAAATTTAAAATGAATTTCATTATGTTTTATGTCATAAAACTGACAGCATCAAAAACGCCTTCAGCATTTTACAAGTTGAAAATTTTTTAACTACAATTATAACCTACCACGCTAAGTTTTATTAAAACTAGTGATAAATATTGAATGATGTTCGCTATCTAAGGCATTCTAAATATTGTGACAGCAACACGACAGGCGGACAAAACTGGCTTTGCCGGTTTTCTACTTGAATAACGTGTTTTGGTGCACCTGGTAAAAAAACATGAAAAAACAAATTTCCTTAGAGAAGCCAATATCTCTATGGTCAAAGACTATGCCAAAACGTGTACTTACTTTGAGAAGTTAAGTTCATGTACTGACAGATTCCATGAATCAATAATCTATCCATACTACAATTAGGAAATAACGAGCAATTAATTGTGAGATCAACTCAAACACGTCGTGATCTTTAAACCAAGGTCAAGTTCTACCTTGAAGGAATAATAGAAACCAAAACTGCCTCGTCAATTTCCACGAAAAATGACGTCACTTCTCCTTCAAAGTGCTTTAATCCAGACTGCAGTAGAATAGTGAATGAGTTCCTGTTAGCTTGGCCAGACATCAGGAATGCGTTAAAAGGTGGGTGCAGGCTTTGTAGCCTCGCACAGGGCCTCATGGCCTGTCAAGCCTTTGTCCTAGAGGGCTGTCCCGTATGCCTTCAAACTAAGGTGAAACTGTCTTCTAGTTAGCACTTCAAATCAACTATCAGTGAAACAAAAATTACCATTGAAAAGTTTTTTCCTTTCAAAGTTGACTTAATTTTATTGTCGACATTCCGAAATCTCTTTGCAGCAACTTGAAAATCTACAACAATTAATAGTGAGAAAAAGAATAAAGTAAAGTTTGACAAGGAGCATTGGACTGTTGACCACAGTACTAAATAAAGTTTTGCTTTCGTAAAATGGCATTCATTGGCCACGTCCTCTAATACATCATTGAATCATTTGCCTAAATATGCTACACCTGAGTTACTTCCAGTGCTTTGACCTCCAAGCGTAGTTCTTGGAAGATTGACCTCGGACAGCTCATGTAGGTATCTATCCTGCTCTTCACCTTTCAAGTTCACAAACTCACTCCATCGCTGGAAGACAAATTTGAAATTATTGGACTCAAGTATATATTTGAGTGACAATGCACACCGATTTTGCTCTTCAAGGGGAGACTTTCACAATTTGTAGACCTTCTTATCTTGCAGGGGTACATATAAAAACTACCTGAATCTGATCAGGTCTCCTGTTAGCCCATTCAGGTGCAATGCGCCTACACCTGGTGGATATCAGCTTCAGTTGACAGGGTCAGTGTGCAGGGTTCGAATCGGTGAAGAAGAGTCGACTTGCATTTTTTTTCAAGGAAATTTTGGAAATTTTAAAGGAATTCTTGATTTGAAAAAGTGGAAACACTGTCTACGAAAAGCGTGACGAAAAGTCGAAAACAAAATGGCAGCCGTCGCGAGCACTGGTCACGAGTTTAGAATTTCCATTTCCGTGATATTTCATAATGGATTTCGGAATTTTTATGGGAAAAAAACCTACAAAAGTCTGAAAGCAATGCATTCTACTAAACACCGACTCACGAAAAAATGCCAAAAATAAAATTTTCGATTCGTAAATGGTCAAAACGACTCGCAAATAGCGAATTGCGAGCCGCTAATTCGAACCCTGGTGTGTATACATAAATTACCTCCATCTATCTACCCAAGAGCACCCCATTTGTCACTAACAATCAAATGCTGAAATACCCATCAAAGGAAGACTCTTGCACCTTACACTGATGAGTAAATTGTTAAACACTTTGAACAAAATCACGAGGTTTGCAACGAGCGCACAGAGCAGTGGTAAAAAGGTAACCAAAGTCACATATTATGTACATCATTAATTACATTCATTTGGGACTGATCCTCAAACAGTTTTTCAAAAGCTGATGCAGACTTCACCATAAAATCTGTTATGGTTAAATCAGTAAACTCCTCCGTTTCAATCAGATGGGAAAGAAAGACAGCTGAAGTGAATGGAAATAACATAAGAAATTACTCTGAAATTGATTAAAGCATCGATGTGAGATAAATGCGCAACATGACAGTTCCAAATCTGGAACAAACTTGACTGTCTAAAATTGCCGACGTCAGCAATATAGCTACCATACCATTTTCAAACTTTCTTGAGTTTGCACATCCCTTCGCCTTCCTTCCAGTATTTTTAATATGTGACTGGGGTCGTGGTGCTCGTGATACTTTTATATTTGAGCATTTCAGTCTTTGACATCTGGTGTTGATCTCATCTGCAACTACCGCCAATCTAAATTTTAAAGAATGGCAAATAGCATAATGAAAACAATTCTCCAAAAATGAAATTGAAAATAAGGTGCCTCACCATCCTCATGTTCCTTGCTTTACAATTGTAGAGACTACACAGGATTGTAGAAAAAAAGGAGACCCTAGCATTTTTGCAAGGTAATCTTTGCATTGCAAAACTATCTGCCTTTTCTTGAAATTACAATACAATGTTCTACAGGTGTGTATTAGTACTTTATTATGGTAATATAAGTCCTAGCAGTACCAGCCAAGACAGTTTACTTGACAACGAGAAAACCACAGATACCCTTGCAATTTAATCAACTATGACTTTATCAACACAATCACTGTTAAATGCAGGTGACCCAGCTTATCAATCATGTTAAAAATGCCAAATATGCACAAGAGTACATAGATTCATATTCTTATCAAAGCAATTTATTTGCCACTGCATTATCATCTTGTGATGTTTTGACTTTCAAAACATCTTAACTCTAACAGAACAGGGTGTATTTTGCACTCCGACAGAAAGTGGAAGTGAAAATGAGTAATTTTATTCTGACATTTACTATTTAGTAACAGTGTTTGGCAGGTGAATCATGACTGCAAACGTTTTGTCGGGTCTCCGGCACATCCTCTACGAGGAATCCATCTGGGTGAAGATAGAGACGTGCCTGCATGTGGATTTGGCCTAGGCTTTCAACAGCCAGTGCATAAACTGAAGACTACGAAATGCCATTTGAACCCAAATGTCCCAAAATAATTCAATAATATGGATTTTTTTGAAAAGATAAAGTCACATATGCATTCAGACAGGCTATCACCACTAAATCAACGCAATCTCGTGGAACACAAATAGATGAGAAAATAGCGTAAATTACAGCAACCACTGAGCATTTAAATGAACCAGTACACAAAATCAGAGCCTACGTTTCATCATCGTTGTCTGAGTCGACTCTCTCACCAGCCACGATTGTGTTCAGCAGTTCAGTCCTTTGAATACGATCTTGAGTGTTCAATACACCCATAGCTTACACCATTTGATATAGAAAATTACAAGTATGAAAAAACAAGCCTTTATATCACGAAAAAACAAGGTATACCACATACAAGTCGAAAATATTTGGAGTTTTGAACTTCGAACGTTGACGCGGAAACACGCGCCTTTCTGCGTGGACCCACGCACGCTGATGTCGATAACTGGTAAGCCTGGCAGGTGACAGATGATCATGCAGATATTGTTTCGAAATTTGCATATTGAAATTTATTCTCATTTTCATTGCCATATGTTCTTGTAAAATCATGATTTGGCTCAGCCATCTGTTACGAATTGAAAGAAAATGCTACTCGAATTATTTTGACTTATCAACAATCTCTTAGACGTACAATGTGTCAATATCTGAATATTTTTCACTTCCTAGTCCTCGCGCAGATTATCTCAAGCATTATTAATCGTTGAGTGCAAACGAGATAAGTGTAGCTCACGACATTACACCGATGGCTCGCAGTTGGCTTTGAAATTTGCAAAATAAAAGCATTTTTTGCGCATAATTCGCTTTTGAAAAGACTGGAAATGCGTCATTATTGTACACGGCAATATGTACTGTATTACGTTAACGATGCTTTTGAATTGTACAAGTGTTGTCTCTAGTAGGATTAAAGAGCAGACATATCCTGGTTGTGACACAGGAAATGAACATTACGCTAAACATCTGCACATGCTCTATTCATTGGCCAAGTAAACAAAACAAAATGGAGGTCGAAACTGGTGATGGCAGTGACTTAGCGAGTGATGTTTCCAACTCTAAACTCCCTACAACTACCCCAGTTGAATCAAGTGGTCCTGAAGACGACGAACACGATGATGACGAACTGCCGAGTGTTCAATTTGCGAAAAGTGTTTATTTCAAACGTTTAATTCAAATATCAATTGTGGTGAGTGCTATCTCAGTCGGCATGAACAGTAAGAAGACATTTGCAAAATATAAAGGATTGTGGTATGTCACGTTAACACTTGATATTTTAGTCTTAGTCGTATTTCTTATTGAATCGCTTATGGATATGAAAATATTAGGCCTCTGGAGAGGCGAAAGAGCGTTCTTCAAAAATCGAGTTAATTTATTCAATTTAGCGATGCTTATATTTATCATGATGTCTGTGGTGGTGCAAATAATCGAACGGTCGTCAAGTTCTGTTCGAGTTCCCGAGTACATAAACGTCATTGCGCGGGCTCCGCGATCCTTTATTCTCATTCGAGGGTTGAAATACTCTATGAACTACTCGCTATTAAATCAGGTCTCGCGACGCTCAGGAAAACAAATTCGAAATGTTACAATATTCCTATTATATTTCATGATTTTTGCATCGCTGATCGGCGTCCAGTTATTTGGAGAGGAGAGTTACTACTGCGTTAAAAAAGGGACTGATCCTAAAAATGTTACGTATAAAGATCTCAATTTGCCTGAAATTCGCTGCAATCATGATAAAGACGACGACAATAGTAGCATATGCCCGAAGAACTTTCTTTGCCAAAATCTCCGACTGTCCTTGGAACAACGAACGACGTATTTTGAAAATATTTGGTACAGCTTCTTAACCGTTTACGAAAGCTCAACGCAGGAGGGTTGGGTTCTTGTAATGTACGCGCAAATGAACAGTCAGAACTATTATGTGAGCGCTGTGTATTTTGTCTCGTTGATATTTTTCGTTGCTTGGCTCGTCAAAAGCGTTTTTATCGCTGTAATTACGGAGACGTTTGCTGACTTGCGCTCGCAGTTGGACTGGAAGAACTGGCGAACTAACCGCCGGGTAACCGGCTTATCGTCGGAAATTATCCAAGATGATGGCACCGGTTGGCATTTAGTTGCAATGAAAGAAGAATGGACCAAAACAAAAGCTTTCAATCGTGCCAGACAGTTCCTAACATCTAAGTACTTCCGGTACATGATTTGGACGCTTTTGGCTCTGGACGCGCTGCTTCAAGCATTCGCAGCGTTGCCTAGAAGTGAAAGACTGATTCTTCAGCTTGTATTTACAATAATATTTGACATAGAAAGTTTGTTTAAAATTTGGTGTGCTGGCATAAAAAGTTACTGGAAAATTCCGCTCTATCGTTTTGAGTTATTTCTGGCCGTTGGAAGCACATTGTCTTTTGGGCCTGTGGTGTACGGAAAGGTTGATATTTTTGTAGCTTTTCACGTTCTACGTGTCACGCGTCTGATCATTGCAGTGCCCAGCCTGAACGCTTTCTTGCATAAAGCGTTTGGTACAGGAACCAAAATCGGTGCGGTGGTCATTTTTACCGTATTTTTCCTAGTCTTTGCGTCAACTCTCAGTCTTCAGTTATTCTCTGGCATGAACTTTGACGACGAACCTGGTCCATTCGACGACTACTTGCAGTCCTCCACTTCCATGTTTCAAATTATCACTCAAGAAGGTTGGGTTGAAGTAGTAAACGAAGTAAAATACGCTTCGTCGCCGGTACTTGCCCCATTTGTCAGTATCTACTTTACTATATACAATCTCTTTGCCTCGCTTATTCTCGGCAGTCTTTTTATCGCCGTTATTCTTGATAACTTGGAAATCAAAGAAGAAACAAAACTTTTGAAACAACGAAAAATAGGCGAAGAAGGTCTGACTATTCAAGAAAGTCTACCCCGCCGGCTCCAGATCTTTGCGAAATTCAAAGAAAGCCCGAGTTTAGTGGAAACTCGGAAAGTTTCAGGGGATTTTTTAGTTCCGAAAGTTCGACAAAGTTTTATGAGAAAGTTTTTGGATGATACGCGGATGCGTTTGTCCCGTTACGCAGCCAACCCGAGCGTTTACGAAGACGCATTGATGACCCAAACGAAAGATCTGTCTTTCAGGTTGCTTAGCTCCCCCGTGCCTGACGATCTTCACACTTTGAGATTGAAGAAAAGAACGAGTTTGACGCAGCTGATCCAAGACTCGACGAGAAGACGGAATCTCACTGATCACACGGCAACGCACAGCAGACATACGGCGAAGTCCTATCTGTTGGGTTACACAGCACGTCAGATCAATCGTAACGCAGCGAAGCTGACCCAAGGTGCACGAAAGACCTCTGAAAAAGCGGATATGAATGCTTTACGTCAGATGAAGAGTCAAGGAGGGCACGGAGCTGCGACTTTACCTCATAACACGGGCAACACACGGAGCAACGAAGACTGGAACATCCGGGAGTTACGTGCTAGACGTGATCAAGCCCAAAGAGTGAAAGCGGCGCACGAGGAAGCCCTGCGCGAAAATCATCCCTACTTTGATTTCCCATTGTTCATAGTATCGCGTGATAGTCTACTACGTCAGTGGTTGCAACGGATCGTACGCGCGCGATACGAGCTCACAGGAAGTCACGGCGAGGTGCAGTCCAAGCGACCCATGATCAGCGACGCCTTCATCAAGCGAGTCCTTTCGACCCAAACTTATTTGGAATGGATTATTATTCTCATCACGTTTTCATCTTGCGTTGCAATGATGTTTGAGAAACCAAATTATCGAACATTTGATGTTCCGGCCCTGGAGTTTTTCGAGTATCTCTTTGTCGTTTCCACGAGCCTCGAGTTGCTAATTCGTGTTCTTGCCGATGGGCTGTTATTCACACCTAATGCAGTCATACGTAGCTTTGGAGACGTTATGGACATATCAATATACATCATTGGTTTTATTTACGTCTGTTCATCGCCTGAGGTCATCCCTCGATATTCTGCTGCCCATGTACTGCTTATTCTGCGGGCTCTTCGACCATTACGTGTAATTAATCTCATTCCGAAAACGAGGCAAGTTATCCAGGAACTATTCGGTGGGTTCAGAGAGATATTAAAAGTCGCAGCCCTGCAGCTGTCGTTGATGTTCATCTTCGCGAGTTATGGTGTCCAGTTGTTTTCCAATGAACTGAAGAAATGCAACGATGAGAGTGTTACGAGGGAAGCTGATTGTCATGGAGTGTTCTACATAAAATTGAAAGGACCACACGAAATGAGAAGTTTATCTGGCAGTGAAAACGAAATGTTAGTTCCGAGAGTGTGGACTGGTCCAAAGGGCTTTCATTTTGATAACATGCACAACGCACTGCTCGCACTATTTGAAGCACTCTCGTTGGAAGGTTGGCTGGATATCAGAAACGTAATTGACGATCATTTCGGGCCATTGTATGGCTTCTATATTCATGGATACGTTTTGCTAGCTTGCATGATCGGGCTGGCATTGTTTGTTGGCGTCATTGTGAACAACTTTAATGAAAACAAAGGAACAGCACTTCTTACTGTTGATCAACGTCGTTGGGAAGATTTAAGAAAGAGACTTCGTCTTGCTCAGCCCCTTCACCTTCCATTGCGACCTGATGACAGTCCGGTCAGATCGAGATTATATGACTTTCTGCAATCAACTCATTATAGTCGAGTCAACGTCATTCTAGTCGTTCTCAACTGCGCAACTCTAGCGATTGTACCATGGATCGTCGACACGGCTTCTACGACTCAAAAGACTGTGATGCTAATCGCCGTCGTATTGACTGTAGTCTTCGTCATCGAGTGTACGCTCAAGATTATTGCATACACTTTTACAGGTTATTGGCGAAGTCATCGCAACCGTTTTGACTTCATTCTTACTTTAGCTGGTGTTGTGTGGATAATTCTCCACTTCGGCTTCGTGCACGATGATCCTAGTGCAAAGACTTTCCGAGAAACAGTTTGGTTAGGCGTTGGGATAATTTTATTTCGTTTTTTAAGCCTTTCTGGCAAACATGATACGTTGAAGATGCTAATGATGACAGTATCGATGAGTCTAGTGAAGAGTTTCTACATTATCTTCGTATTAGTATTGATCATTATGTCGTATGCAATGATTGGTGTAATTATGTTTGGCACTGTGAAACATGGTGTAGCTGTGAATAGTAATGCCAACTTTGAAGGCAGTATTAATGCGATGATAATGCTATTTCGCATCACGACTGGCGAAGATTGGAACAAAGTAATGCACGACTGTTTCATTCAAGAACCTTATTGCTTCAAAGCAAGTGATTCTGAGGATTACTGGAAGTCGGATTGCGGACATTATATTGGGGCTCTGTGTTACTTTATGTCGTTTTATGTTATCTTGACATTTGTATTATTAAATCTCCTTATCGCCGTGATTATAGAGAATTTTTCGTTGTTCTACTCGAGCGAAGAAGATGCAGCTCTAAGCAATCAAGATTTGTATCAATATCAACTTACATGGAACCTCGTCGATCAAAATCGAAAAGGATTTATAACTGTACGCCAAGCGAGATTAGTATTACGTTTATTACGCGGACGATTGGGCGTTGATCCCTCTACTTTTCTCTTTAAACATATTTGTCTCGAGATTGAGAAATTTCGAGGCGGGCGAGAGTTGTCTTTCCATGACTTACTAGAGATTCTCGCTTATCGGTCCATCGATGACATTTCTCGCAGCTTGCAGCTCGAAGAATTGCTAGCTCGGGAGGAACTGGAGCGATCTATTGAGGAAGAAGTTGCAATACAAACTATACGTGACTGGTTTTTGAACCTTAAGAAGGAGAAAGCGGTAAAAAATTCGCGGGGATACTCGTTTGGTGGCGTAAGTTCAGCGTCAAGTGTTGAGACTATAACAAGCGACGAGGAAGAAGAACAAACGAACAGATTGTCGGTGAAACCATTTCAAAAACGAAGTGTGGGCTCGAAAACACCGACTCCAACGATCACAGTTACTGCTGAACCCGAGGCGAAAGTAGAAGAGAGTTCAGATGACTTGAAGCTAGATGCGTGGTTTACGAACCAAGTGACCTCATAAAAACGGTGAACTTAGAGAATGAAGTAGGAAAATATCGAAATAGTTTATAAAGTGTCTGAAGCCTTCGACCGAGAAGGTCAGTTCTCTAGACCTTTGCGGCAAATTTGCCTATCAATATACTATTAACAATAGGATATATAAATTATGGGCAACTAGAAAGATGTTATGGTTCGTCAACTATTCCCCTCTTATTCACGTTTGCTTTTTTGATGACTCGTAATGACTTCATGAACACGCGTGCATATAAGACCAAGGGAAGTTGGTAGTAATTCCTGCTACTAACCCAACTTCTAACCACAAATATCGTGTCTTCTGGACATGGAGGCGTTACCGGGAAGTTTCAGATTAATAAGAATCGATTTCGTTCCCAAGGGCAGGGCCATTTTGGGCGCTTCTCTCCCGGTTCGGTTCCTCGTTTGCGTTATAGCGATAGAGATAGATTATTTGCCAGCGTCAAAGTACAGATGAAGATTTGCTGTGCTTTTTGCAGCGATTGTGTTTTCAAGATATCAAACCAACATCTCCGGCGCATGAAATGCTGAAACAGATAACATAACGCTTTTTTTCATAATGGATCACAGTAAAGTCGACATCCACTATTGAGTTTTGTTGTAGCCAGTATTACATAATTATCGAAAAGCTATTTTCATAGGAACTTGCACTTTATTCAGTGAGGTCCGAAAAATCTTTTACACGACCTAAGACAAAGAAGCAATAATTATGACAGGGTCTGCAAATGGATTGCATTCCAACCAGAGGCGCCGGAAGCAATCTAGGGCAAGGGGGGCGGGCAGTATCTCGAGAAAGGGCAGTTTATTCTACTTTGGTAAACAAGCAAAAAGCTTAAACATTAGGAAAACCGCCAATCTTTAGTAAATATATTATGGCAAAAATACACCTTAAGTAATACGTTAATGTTGTTTAAGCGTCTAAGATCGTAAACCCATGTTCGTTTACTTCGAATACATTCCTTTCTGAAAAAACAATTAAATTAAGGTTGTACAATAAACTTTGTGACCGAAAGGTATGACTGCCCCCGTTAGCAAAGGGCAGGGGGGGGACAGCTGCCCTCGGTGCCCCCGTGGTTCTGGCGTCCCTGATTCCAACGATCCACCGCAATTTTGATCTAAACAATAGTGAAATCCATCATCACAGCTTAAAAGAGCATGCCAAAAAAAGTAAAATTGCAGAGTTTGCCTGCGAAATGTTGTAGACTGCGGAAAATTTAGCCTTACCAAGTTCGGAAATTTAGTACATTCTTGTATTGCGCGCAGAAGTTTAAACCACTTTCTGCTTAACAGTGGTTATTTTGTCCTCACGCAATACAGGGCTATTAGAGAGTTTTAGTTTGACGTTTACGACGAACCGCTGACGGCGAACGGCAAAGTTTAAGTCGCATTTTAAAGTCAACTGTGTCAGTTGTGCAATGTTACGGGAACCTATATAATGAACTGAAGCGTGTTTTGGCTAATTCGCTTTAGAAAACTGTTGATATTACAATCAAATGTGATTTAAAGTTTGCGATTAGCAGTTAGCGGTTTGCCGTAAACGTCAATCTAAAACTCTCTATTATATTTTCATTTACTGAAAAAAGTTACTTACCAGGCCCTGCAGTTGGATCAGGGGCACCCCATATTTCTTTGATCGCGTCAGCCTCAGCTTGGTGAGGTTTCAACATTCTATCAAGCACGTTCTGCGCAGACTCAAGTATACTACGATCTTTAAACTCCGCAATAAGATATTGCGTGAATGTTCTCAACTGTGCAAAACTTGTTAAGTTGTTTAAAGAATCTGACAATGGCGGGTTCACAGTGCACTTATCGAACAGAAAAATTCTAGCCAAGCATACAGCAATCACATGGAAACACCAACTGTTAGTGTTTTCACAAGGACAGTTGGTTTCAGTTATTTTCCCTCGATCAAACTTCACGTTTACATATAAATGCGGCGCCTTTTTTCCAGGTGGACTGCCATACCACACGGTTGGACGATATCCTCGACACTCCACTTTCGCACTTAAGTGAAAACCTTCGTGATTAAGAAATACAAATTATGATCAACTTCGTATGATAATGCTTGTATCTTTCATATCTGAGACTAGGGCCTGTCGAACTTATCATACTCTAGCATTTTTAAATTGCACTTTCAAAGACCTTAATCAATTTTTAAGAACTAAATTAGCCTTTCTCACAAGAGCAAATTACGTCATTTTTGGGGAACTGTGTCTTCAAGTTTGACAGTATGAGAATGACAAAATGTGACTGTTTATTGCTGTAGTTGTGTGCATCATTGTAAATTAGAGTTGGGCGGTATTGATATTTCAATACCGGTTACGGTATTTTTAAAATAGACAGCTTAAGATACCCCGGTTTCGGTGAACGGGTACGATTGTCGCCATTTTGTTTTGCACTTTTTGCTGAAGTCAGCATTTTTACTCGTAATTTCTACACGTTTTCCCGCGGTAAACCAAGGTCTACTCGTAAAAGACAAACGGGTAA